>JBBPDI010000023.1:12912570-12927375 GCA_037974545.1 Cucumis variabilis
AATTCTTCCAGGAAGTCTCATATGAGGATCCTCAAGGAGGGAAAAGACCGATCGAAGAAGACAATGAAGGGTGGACACAGTTGTGACCCATCGGAAGAAAAGACAGTTAACTCCGATCCAAAGAGAGTCTTGCTCCTACCCAAACTATAGAAGAGGAAATAAGGCTCAAAAGAATAAAAAAAAGGAAGAGGACTCAGAAGTGTAAGCTTGTATAGAAGGAAGACGTGGATTTCTCTCGACCTCAGCGCTTAGTAACCTTGGCAGACTTTCTTCCAAAAGGCTTTCTTTGTGATCATCGGGACAAAGACGAAGAAGTCGTTGAGTATCATGCTATCGGCATAATAGAGGAAGAAATAATCCCTCTAAAATTACCAGAAGAAGAGGGAGTGTCAAAAGACCTTTCAAGGTTCAATGTGGAGGATCTGTTATCACTTCCTTAAGAGACCAAAACCATCCTTATCGATGAGTTGATAAATTCAAGAACATCAAGTTTGAGTACTCCGACTGCAACATATGAGAGTGCTCCTTATTGTATGTCTATAGAGTTCTCCGATGAGGATTTGTTGTTGGGATCTAAACTCCATAATAGACCCTTGTATGTTTCTGGATACATTCGAGAACAGAGAGTCGATCGAATTCTCATTGATAATGGATCAGCTGTCAACATAATGCCAAAGTCGATTATGAGGCAATTAGGCATCTTGATGGACGAGCTCTCAAATAGCAAGCTGGTAATTAAAGGTTTTAACCAGGACAGCCAAAGAGCAATAGGCATGATACGGTTAGAACTCGCAATTGGCGACTTAAAGGCCAGCGCATTGTTTCATGTCATAGACTCAAGGACCATTTACAAGTTGTTACTAGGTCGTCCTTGGATTCATGGAAATGGAGTAGTAACTTCAACATTGCATTAGTGCTTCAAATTTTATCAAGAAGGTGTAAAGAAGGTTGAAGCCGACTCTAATCCATTCTCAGAGGCTGAATCTCACTTTGCAGATGCAAAGTTTTATTCAAAGAATGATAATATCTTAGAAGCTTTTCCTGCAGAAACTCCTCTTATAAAAGGAGAAGATAATTTACATCTAAATCACTTGGAAACACAGAACCACATGAAAGCGCGGGAACCTTTAACTCTAAAAAGAGTGAACCATACACTAGCAGCACAAAAAGTATGATATTGGAGGATCAAAAGACTACAAATCCACCAGTTTTACACTATGTCCCTCTGTCGAGACGCAAGAAAGGCGAATCACCATTCATAGAGTCTCCAAAAAGTTTGAAGGTTGGTGACATCAAAGTCTTAAAAGAAAGCTTCACTATACCACTGACTAAGATAACAAAGCAGGAGATAAAGATAGACCTGACGGAAGCAAATTTGCCTCAAAGGCAAACGAAAGACGGATTCGACCCCAAAGCTTACAAATTGATGGCAAAAGTAGGTTATGACTTCACAGCTCACATCGAGTCCAACATCTTGAAAATTCATGATCGACCTGAGCTCTCCTCAACACAAAAGAAGCTTTTACAGGAAGGACATGCTATACCCATGTCAAGAAAAGGACTCGGATACAAGTCGCCAGAGCCGATCTATATAACTAGAAAGGGGAAGAAAAGAGTGGTTGATAGTAATCATATAACCATAGAGGAGGTTGATGGTACGGATAAAAAAGAAGGCGACAATCAGAGAACCTCAGTATTTGATCGAATTAGACCTTCTGTTGCACGTCCCCTAGTATTTGAAAGGCTAAGCATGACAGAGGCAGAAAGAGAAAGTCACCAGTCAGCACCGAGCTTTGAGCAACGATCGGTCTTTTGAAGGCTAACTATGACTTCCATAAAAGAGAAAAGCACGTGTTAGGTCTCGACAGCTACAAGACCATAAGCCTTTGAAAGGCTAGGTGTGGCTAAAAAGAAAAATGTATAAGAACCCCATACTCAAATTTTTAATCGTCTCGGGGATGGAGGCTCACATGTCGACATTAGTCCTAGCATGGATACGAAGAAAGAGGAACCAACATCTCGTACGTCAGTTTGGTGTCGAATTAAGCATACAGGCATCAAAGATTGTCATAGTAGGGGGTTTCCTTACGAGACAAAGGAGATGGAGAAATTCATAGCAATATTCCTTCTCGAATGAAAAGAAAAATCTTTGTTACTCTCATTACAAGTCAAGGTTCGTTGAAGGTAAAAAAACATAATGTTATATTAACAAATCCTGAAAAGGAAGAGTTAGAACAAAGGGAAGGAAAATTTTCATGTCATCACATCACCATTATTGAGGAATCAGAGACAGAAACTCATGAAGAAGACGCGGAAGATGCCCCACAAAGTTTAGAGGATGGTGGCCAATCTACTGTAGATGAGCTAAAAGAGGTGAACCTTGGTACAATAGAGGAACTACACCCGACTTTTATCAGTGCCTCCCTCTCTAATGAGGAGGAGAATAAATACATGAGTTTGCTCATTGAATACATGGACATCTTTGCTTGGTCATACAAGGAGATGCCAGGACTTGATCCAAAAGAGTAGTCCATCATCTTGCAATCAAACCAGGGTATCATCCGATTAAAAAGCTCAACGACGTTTTTGATTGAAGCTTATTCCTCAAATCAAAATAGAAGTCAACAAGTTGATTGAAGCAGGATTCATTCACGAGGTCAAATATCCAATGTGGATAGCAAACATTGTCCTTGTTAGAAAAAATAACGGACAGCTTCGCGTTTGTGTAGTTTCGCAACCTGAATAATGCATGCCCTAAAGATGATTTTTCTTTGCCCATCACATAAATCATGGTTGATGCAACTAATGGACACGAGGCATTGTCATTTATGGATGGGTCGTTTGGATATAATCAAATAAGAATGGCGCTCTTAGATAAAGAAATGACAGCCGTCAGAACTCCAAAGGGAATATACTGTTACAAGATGATGCCCTTTGGATTGAAAAATGCCAGTGCTACTTATCAACGCGCCATGCAGAAAGTGTTTGATGATATGTTGCATAAGTATGTCAAATGTTATGTTGATGACCTTGTAGTAAAATCAAAGAGACGACAAGACCATTTGAAGGTCCTAAAAGTTGTGTTCGAACACTTGCGTAAATATCAACTAAGAATTAACCCTCTCAAGTGTGCGTTTGGTATGACTTCAGGAAAATTCCTTGGTTTCATTGTAAGGCATCGAGGGATCGAAATAGACCAGTCTAAGATTGATGTCATTCAAAAGATGCCAAGACCTAAAAGTTTGCATGACCTAAGAAGTCTTCAGGACAATTGGCTTACATCCAAAGGTTCATCTTTAACTTGGTCGGTCGATGTCAACCTTTTCAAAAGTTGATGAGAAAAGGAAAAAAATTTGTGTGGTATGAGGCTTGTCAGAATACTTTTGATAGTATAAAGAAATACCTACTTACTCCCCCATTACTGAGAGCTCCAGTACCTGACAAGCCATTAATACTGTACATTGCTGCACAAGAAAGGTCCCTAGGAGCAGTGGCGAATCCAGAAAATTTATTGACAGGGGCTTCGAGTTGTACCACTAAACATTGTTACCACTAAACTGCCAACAGATATTGAGTAATAATTGGTTTTCTTTATACATATTATATAATGATGATAAAGTTGAGGGGGGCTCGAGCCCCCCTAGGCCTATACTAAATCCGCCGGTGCTTAGGAGCATTACTGGCACAAGAGAAGGAAAAGGGAAAGGAGTGTGCTATTTACTATCTAAGCAGAATGTTAGTTGGGGCTGAAGTTAACTATTCTCCCATCGAGAAGATGTGCCTCGCACTTTTCTTTGCCATTGATAAGTTGAGGCATTATATGTAGGTATTCATCGTTCATCTAGTGGCAAAAGCAGACCCTATAAAGTATGTTCTGTTCAGGACAATCATCTCTGGACGCTTAGCCAAATGGACAGTTCTACTCCAACAATATGACATTGTCTATATTTCCCAAAAGGCGACAAAAGGGCAAGCGTTAGTAGACTTTTTAGCAGACCACCTAATTCCTTCGGATTGGAAGTTATGTGAAGACCTGCCATACGATGAGGTTTTCTTCACGGAGGTTATGGAACTTTGGACTATGTA
Source organism: Cucumis variabilis (assembly GCA_037974545.1). Taxonomy (NCBI): domain Eukaryota; kingdom Viridiplantae; phylum Streptophyta; class Magnoliopsida; order Cucurbitales; family Cucurbitaceae; genus Cucumis; species Cucumis variabilis. The sequence continues at coordinate 12,916,657 of JBBPDI010000023.1, forward strand.
CTTCAATGGTGCATCGTGAAGAAGTGGTGCAGAGGCAAGCATCATTCTCATTTCTCCTGAGAAACATATGTTGCCTTATAGCTTTGCACTCACTGAGCTGTGTTCGAACAATGTGACTAAATATCAGGCTTTGATAATTGGCCTTTAAATGGCATTGGAAATTGGAGTATCATTCATAGAGATTTATGGTGATTCAAAGTTGATAATCAATCAATTCTCGCTTCAGTATGATGTGAAACATGAAAACTTGAAGCCATACTTCGCTTATGCTCGACAATTAATAGGAAGGTTCGATAGTGTGATGCTAGAACATGTTCCTAGAGTAGAAAATAAGAGGGTGGACCATTGGTGAATTTAGCCACTGCCTTGATGATGCCAGATGTTGTAACTCTGAACATACCACTCTGTCAACGATGGATTATGCCTCCAGTTATGTCTGAATGTCAGAAAGTAAACGTGACAACATTTCATTTGATTGATGAAGAAGATTGGTGTCAACCCATCATAGAGTATCTTGAACATGGAAAGCTTTTAAAAGATTCTCTTCATAAAACTGAGGTACGAAGAAGAGTTGTGCACTTCATTTATTACAAGGGAACTTTATATCGTCGTTCTCTTGAAGGACTTTTTCTTCGATGTCTTGGAAAGGAAGAGTCGATAAAAGCTCCAAAGGAAGCACATGCAGGTATTTGTGGAGCATATTAATCAGGACCAAAACTTTAATTCTAGCTAAGAAGAATGAGCTAGTACTGGCCTAAGATGATTCAAGACTCAATAAACTACGCGAAGAAGTGTGAAGCTTGTCAATACCATGCAAACTTCATACACCAGCCTCTAGAGCCTCTTTATCCAACTGTGGCTTCTTGGCCGTTCGAGGCTTGGGGACTCGATCTGGTTGGCCCCATTACACTAAAATCATTGACAGGACATTCTTATATACTGGCAGCAATAGACTATTTTTCAAGGTGGGCTGAGGTCATTCCCTTGAGAGAAGCCAAAAAGAAAAACGTGGCAGACTTCATTCGAACACACATCATCTATCGATATGGTATCCCGCACCAAATTATGACAAATAATGGAAGGAAATTCTCCAATAGCATGATAGACAAGTTATGTGAAAGATTCAAGTTCAAGCAATACAAATCATCCATGTACAACGCAACTGCGAATGGACTAGCAGAAGCATTCAACAAAACGTTGTGCAATCTTTTGAAGAAAATTGTCTTCAAGTCAAAGAAGGAATGGCAAGAAAGGATCAGTGAGAGATTATGGGCTTATCGAACTACTCATCGCACTCCTACAAGGGTTACACCATATTCGCTTGTTTACGGTGGAGAGGCTGTTATTCCTCTCGAAAGGGAAATTTCACCGCTAAGAATGGCAGTACAATAGGGACTGACTATAAAGATAATGTGAAGTGCGTCTTAATGAGTTAGAAGCACTTGATGAAAATCGATTAGAGGCTCAGCAAGCATTGGAATGTTATCAAGTGAGAATGTCCAAAGCTTTTGATAAGCACGTTAGACCTCGCTCCTTTCAAGCCGGTGATCTAGTACTTGCTGTAAGAAGACCGATCATCACAATAAGGCATACAGGAAACAAGTTCACACCTAAATGGGATGAACCCTACACTGTCAAAGAAGTTTATACAGATGACCATACAAGATCGTTGATCAAGATGGACTACGAATTGGCCCAATCAACGACAAATTTCTTAAGAAATTTCATGCTTAATCTTGTTATGTAAAAAAAGAGTAAAAAAAAGACAGTTGAACTACGTTATGACTTGATCTCTATATTATAAATGGTACATAGGCAGCTTAAAGTAAACTTTAAGTCCAGTCTAACAAAAAAATTTTTGAACTACATTATGATTTGATCTCTATGTTATAAAAATGGTACGTAGGCAACTTAAAGTTTACTTTGAGTTCACTCGCACGAGAAAAAGGTATTATACTTCATCGTGATGATATAATCTCAATAGAAAATGAAACAAGAAGCTGCAGCAGCAGTGGGCGCCATGATAGAGTTGTATCGTCTATCATGTATAAACCCAGGAAGCTCCAAGAAGATGTGGACGCTATGATAGTGTTGCATCGTCTATCATGTACAAACCCAAGAAGCCGCAGCAGCAGTGGGCATCATGATAGAGTTGCATTGTCTATCATGTACAAATCTAAGAAGCTCTAAGAAGTAGTGGGTGTCATGATAGAGTTGCATCGTCTATCATGTACAAACCAAAGACGCTGCAGTAGCAGTGAACGCTATAATAGAATTGCATCGTCTATCATGTACAAACCCAAGAAGTTCGAAGAAGCAATGGACACCATGATAGAGTTGCTCGCCTATCATGTACAAACCCAAGAAGTTGCAGCAGCAGTGGACGCCATGATAGAGTTGCATTATCTATCATGTACAAACCCAAGAAGCTGAAGCAGTAATGGGTGCCATGATAGAGTTGCATCGTCTATCATGTACAAACTAAGAAGCTCCAAGAAGCAGTGTGCGTCATGATAGAGTTGCATTGTCTATCATGTATAAACCAGAAAGCTCTAAGAAGCAGTGGACGCCATGATAAAGTTGCATCGTCTATCATGTACAAACCCAAGAAGCCGCAGTAGCAGTGAGCGCCATAATAAAGTTGCATTGTCTATCATGTACAAACCCAAGAGGTCGCAGCAACAGTGGGCACCATGATAGAGTTGCATCGTCTATCATGTATAAACCCAAGAAGCAGTGAGCGTCATGATAAAGTTGCATCGTCTATCATGTACAAATCCAAGAAGTCATAACAGCAGGGGGAGCCATGATAGAGTTGCATCATATATCCTGTACAAACTCAAGAAACCAGAATATCGAGAACCAAACCAAGATGCTTACCCATGGCCTTTAAAAAAATAACTTTTAAAAAAATCATCATTGATAATAATAAAAAAAAAGGGACCTTAACCTTTGACATAGCCTTCTTGCAGTTTGTACAATCTAACAGTTAATAACTCTGAAAAATAAAAAGAAGAAAAAAGAGGTTATCAATAAGTTAAAAGCAATTCGAAAAAAAGGATCTTTTTTAGGAGGAAGAGAGAAAGGGAGAATAAAAGTTTTTCATACCTTTCTGTTATTGGATGAGCAACAAGTGATCAATGTGTGGGTTTATTTATAAGGCCAACAACTCCAATTCCTAAAAGGATTAGGAATGATATTTAATCATTTAAAAAAAAGAATTTTAATTTTACAAAATATTTACAACTTATAGCAAATTCTATCACCGATAGTCGTTGATATGCTGTAGTGATAGAAGACTATCAGTGATAGAATCCAAAATTTTGTTATAACTTGTAAATATTCTAATTTATTTTGCTATTTTTAAAAATAAAAAAAAATCTTATTCCTTTTAGGAATATGAATGATTTTTTTTAAAGAAAAGATAATCTAATTACCTAATCTTATTTTAAATTATTTCATTTTTTTGGGATAAATCTTGAATTTTTGTTAATTTAAGCCGATTTAAAATATTTAAATATTTCAATATTTTAAAAAAAATTATTCCCAATTTTATAATTAAAATTTCTGTTATTCAAAATTCAAGTCAAATTAACTTGCATACATGGTCTCCTTTTTATTTCAAATTTAAATCAGAACCATAAATCTAATTTTATCTCAAGATTGAGGGCCTCATTTTATCTCAAATTAAAATTGGTCATTCCAAATTCTTGTGCATCCTCAAGACAAATTAAGGTACAATAAAAACCTTATCATTATTTCAAATTAAATTTTTGGTTATATTCCCAAAATTTATTATTATTAGTTTTTAAAAAAAGTCAAATTAAAATTTTTATCCTCAAATCAAATTAAATCGCGGATAAAACCTTGAACATTTCTCAAACTAATTAAGGTTTGACCATATTCCAGCCCTTTTTTTAAATTTATATCAAACTAATGTACTAAATTCATGGTTTGATTAGTTTGATATGTTGAATTGAGTAGCAAAAAAAAAGAGAGAGAGAGAGAAGCTCGTATTTTGACTTCAAATTTATCTTTTTCGAGATTCATTCACCCATATATGTGCATAAATCTCGAAAAGGAGCATTTGTTGAATAAGAAATTTTGAGACCAATAACAAATTGTCATATCATTTATTAAATTAACGATGAAAAGTGAAAATAATTCAATTTGAGGCTAATTAAAATTGACATGTGTCCCAGATTAAAAATTGAAAACATTGATCAATTCTGATAATGCTACCTGTTTTCATCCTAATCGTTGGATCAAGTTAATTATTTTAGTTCAATTAAATATTATTTACATAGGTTAGGTTTAATTAAGCAAAACAAATAAGGTTAATTAAGCCCAAAGACTAAATATAACCCAAATCCATGTGGTTAAGCCCATGGGTCTGGTCCATGAATCAACTAGACTCTAACCCATAAAATCCACCAGAGAACTCTATAAATAGAGGAGTTCTTCTTATTTGTAAGGGGTGGAAATTTTTTTACTCTAGAAAGTCTAGAGAGAATTGTCCCAAGAGCTAGAAGACTCCCTAACTCCTGAAGTCGACTATCCTAAAAAATTAAAGCTCCTTTGAAGATACAAGCTTTCTTCTAAGACTCCAACTTTCCTCGAAGATTGAAACTCCTTTGAAGATACAAACTATCTTCCAAGACTCCAACTTCAAGAATATCACGTGCTCCGCTTTCTCAAATTAAGCGTAGGCAATCAACCAACTTGAAGAATATTGCATGCTTTGCTTCCCCAAATCAAGTGTAGACGTTCAACAAACTTTAAGAACATCACGTACTCCGCTTCCTCCAAATCAAGCGTAAGCATCCAGTCGAGAGAGAATCAGAGGATCAAGTTTTAGAGATCGAACCAAATCGCATCAAATCAACAAGAATACAATATCAACACCAGTTCAACTCTACGAATCAAATTTCTCCGAAAATCTCGTGGGAACACACATAATACACAATACGAACAAATTATATTATTTTTTTCATTTATGTAAAATATGTTTCTTCAAGTTGTACCGTAAATAAAATACAAAAAGAAATAAGAGAAGAAATAAATAGATTAATTTGGAGAGAAGAAGAAATAAATGAGGAAAGAGAAGAAAGAGAAGGATTATATTGGAAAATGGAATGATTAAGTGAGAAAAGTGGGGGTAATAAATGAGAAAAGAGAAGGAATAAGGGGGATTAAGTTTAATATTTTCCTTCCCTTATTCCTTGGGCCAAACAAGGAAAGGACTTCCTTTCCTTTCCTTTCCTTTCCCTACCCCAAACGGTCCCTTTAAGTTGTATCTCAAACATTAATATTGGTACATCTCTACATATAGTTCAAGACTCATAAAGCAACTTAGGCGGTTAGTTTATTGGATATAAGTTTATTAAAAAAAAATAATACTAAATAATCAATAACTCTTATTGAAATGATAACAATAACATTTTATTGAGAATTTTCAAATATTAACATTTATTATTGTTGAGTTTTATGACATAAAACCCAACATAGGCTTCCTTAAACTCTATTGGATTACACACTAAGTTCATCTCATGAGTCCCACCAAGTTTTTTAAGCCTTGCCATGGGTCCCTTCTATTAGGTTTTATGTTCTAAAACTTGTGGTTTGTAATTGATAAACATATTTTCATTATTCAATAAAGTTATTGAGGTATTATTCAATATAGTTATTATTCAATTAATGATTTTGCTTGCTATAATTCTGAATTATATAAACTAAGGTTTCGTAGCTGTATTATGTGGACTTGAACTTTATGCAGTGACATAAATGTGGATCAAGTTCGAGTTAATAGCCTAAACGGTCTATAATATATGAATAAGGTTAGGTGCATTATTTTGGACACAATGAATACAACACACTTTGTATTTGATACAAATGATGTGACTCTAAATTGTTCATGTAGAGACATGTAAGTGGGGGTTCCCTATGCAAAAAGTTTGCATAAGACCAAATCATGAAATCGTCACTTTTACTTTTCAAATTGACTATTTCAAATTTTACGACCTAGGTAACTCGATCTTAATCTTAAGCTAACTTTTAACTATTGTTTATTCGAGATTATCCTTATACCTGCACATGTGAGATCAACCCTATTAGCATCGATTCAATATGCCTCCCATTTCAGGGGTAAGACTAGACAGATAGTTGAGGACATGGGATGGAAGAGGAAGTTCACTACTACCAATTTCTAGAGTCAGTAAAGAGGTTATCTCCTTAAGTGCCTATTTTGAGTCTTGAGCAAGGGACCTTGTAAAAACCACGCTCTGAAGTAAAGAGATTGCGAAGAATGAAAATATAAAAAAAATTACCAAGCATAAGTACTGTGTGTTCTAGAGTGAAGGAAGTTATAAAATAATTAAGTGCAAGAATGACGCATTTTGAGGAAGGAGCATGCGTTCTGACAGGTGACGCAAGAAAGGGTAGTGCACCTAATAAATCTACGTGCTACACCAAGACAAGATAACATGAGAAGGGAAGTATATATAGTAGTAAGTGTTTTGAGTTAGGTGAGGAATAGTCAGGCAAAAAAGAAAGTTGAGAAGGGAAGGTGGCAACATACCTAACCAATTTATCAGAAGACAAGCTAGGTAAATAGGAGTTGGTTAAGTGTTAAACTTGAAAATTTAGTTAGCTAAACACATATTAAGTAGTTAAGGATGATTGGAGGATATATTAAACCTACACGTGTAAGGCATTAAGTTAAGAGCTGTCAAGTTAAGATAAGTTTGACGATGACTAATCCAAGTTAGGATTTGTGTAAATAGGTCTTATGAATTCAAAGGAAATTATAAGGGAATTTTAAGTGTTAAAGCTCTACCAAGAAATCACTAGGCAAGGAAAAGAGTATTAAGAAAGAGATTAGGAGGAAACATTTTAGTTTTTGTGAGTTACCCTTTTAAAAAAAAGAGTGGAGATTTCTAAAGCTTTTCTTTTAAGTCATGTTACATTATATTGTACCGTTTAATGCATGTATAAACTTGTTTACGATTTATAAGAAAAACATGACTCTTTGAAAGTATGTTTCCAAGTTAAAGTATTCATGATTTTATGTTACTTGAATGAAATGCTTATAGGTGAGTAAACCATTAGCTTTATTCCTATCATGAGTTAGCTATTATGTGCACATAAGAGTCAGGGCAACCTTGCGTTGAGTGGTTCGCATGGCAAGAAGGTGGTAGGATGCGTTGAGAGGTCCGCATTCTAGCTAACCCCCTGAGCAACAGGAATTGAAAGTGAATTCTTCAGGGATATTGGTGGTGAAATGAATCGTCAAAGTAGTCTATGTGTAGGGAAGGCTCAATGTCCAGGCGAAAGGGATAAGTAGAGGCTAATGAGGTGTTTATTGTTTTCGAACGTGTGTTGAGGCGTTTTAAAGTTGATCTTGAAAAATAATTTTATGCACGTACTTGTATTCTCCAAAGGTTTTCTAAAATGTCACTCGCTAAGCAATAAACTTACGTTTTAAGTTCTCCTTCCCCAAGTAAGCGAAGGAAAGAGGTCGCGTATAGAAGGTGAGTTGCTGCGTTGAGCCATACAATAAGAGTTGTACAAGGTATTGAAGTTTAAGTTTAGAAGTTTTAGGTTTTTAAAAGCATTGCCTTGCTTTTGTACTAAGATTGTTATTGAAGGAATAAAGTTGTTTTTCTCAAGCTTAAGAATGTTGCGTTCAGAAGTGTTGTTCATTCATATCGTAGAGCATGCAAACAATTAAGTCTAGATTTAAGATAAGACTTTCTTGCGCTTCCCTTAGAGGCGTTGAAGCTTTCCGAGTCGTGACCACGCTCAACATACGAGGGAGGGATGTGTTTCAGGTGAGGGAAAGATAGACCCTACCCTCTCATTGACCCGAGAGGGACTCAATTTATTGGTTGGACTATAAACCAATTATTTATTAGAGGATTGGTGGGACTTAAGAAACAACAAGAAATTTTAGAGGTAAATTGGTGATTTTGACCCAATCATAATTACGAACAACCGGTGAAATATTCACTTGCTAATCATGGTTATACCAGGTTGACAAAAATCTATTTACTGTGAGGAGAGTACAACCACGATTTATAATGGACAAACTCAATATAGTTAACGAAGGTTGAAGAGTTTACCTAGTTAATTTTGAATCATTAGAGCTCATGATCTGTGGGTCCAGTATGTTCTTCAAGTAGCTTATATCAGAATTAACCTTAAAACGGTATAGTAAAAAAATTCAAATTGTTTGAATTAGTTTTGAGAATAAATCATTAAAAATATTTGATATATTTGATGGCTTTGTTTAGAGAGAATATCGTATTTAAATAAGATTTAAATATTAGAATTTTGAATAGAGATCCAAATATAAGTGATTTGGATTGATTAGGATTAATGAGATTTAATATGGATATTAAAATCAAAATTAATTAAATTGTTTAATTAGATTGAAATTGATTATTTGAATTAATTTTAATTTAATGCTTAAGGGCAAAGTTGGAATTTGCAAAATTAGGAAATAGTCATAGAAATGTTGACTATTTAGTCAAACTTTGGCCAAGTCAAAATTCGAATTAGGTGAATAAGCTCTTTGGGCTTGATGCTCTTCCCATAGAGTTAATTGAAATTTGAGTGTCAAATTCAACTACACGTTTTTGCATGAAATTCTTCAATATATATTGAAAGATTAGTCAAAAAGTCTCTGGTGGTGCTCTGCACAACTTGTTTGTGACTGAAGATTACAATAAATCAATGAGGAAGATCGAGTTACAAAGGTTGTAACTCTCAAACTCAGCTTTCCCCAGTATCAATCATGTTTCACTATTTTAAATTCTAGTAAATTAGTGTGTTTTGATTCGACTTGATTCGCTTCTGCTAGCATGTTTATCTATCTTTCACCTATGAGCTCTCTCCTAGACTTTTTTGAGCTTACCTCATGGGTCCTATTGAACTTCTATAAGGTCTTTCATGCTCTCTTAATGAGTCTTGAACTCTCTCATAAGGTCATTTGAGCTAAATAAACTTACCTCAAGGATTCTATTGAGCTCTCTTTGAGTTTCCATGGTCATCTTAAGCTCTCTCCTACATTCTTTGAGTTTCACTAAGTTTATCTCATGAATTTCACTAAGCTCTCTGGCTCCAAATGGGTCCTTGTGAGCTCTCTTCTAGGCTCCAATATACTCTCTCTAAACTCTACTTAAACTTATCTCATGGATTTTATGTAGCTCTCTCTAAGTTCTCTTAGACTCTCCATGGCAATCTTGAGAGGCTAATTTTAGCCATAACAAATAATAGTAACCTTTTTAATATATCATTATTTTCATATACATTTAACTATTCAAATGGTTGGTCTAATTATATTAACTCACAAATTAGAACCTTCAGTTTTCTTAGGTCAACAACATGCAAAATGTCATCATAAATAGATCATCTCAATCGACACAAATTTTATACTATTAACCTTAAGACTTAAGGTTCAATTCTCATACCTCACATATTGCTTCAAAACAAAGCACATATAATTTCATAAATTTAAACTTTTAACTTTTTAGTCAATCATATATGTCCGGTAATAGATTGAATTATGCTATGTGATGTATCTTACTTGCTTCATTATTGTGTTTAAAATTATATATATTATTAAGAATAATCTCAAATAATATATTGGAAAAGAGAATCATTTGGGTATAGATTAAATTAAATTTTTGACTCAAAATATCACAATTAAGTCAAATGCCTAAATACTAGGCAACGAGTGGATTAAAATGATTTTGTACCATAACGGTTTAGTTTATTTTTTTTTAAAATGGAAAAGTTTCAAATCTAGCCATATTACAAATCATTATCATATACAAATTTTTTTATTATAATATTAACTCAATAGAATATTTTTCGTGTTTAATCATGTGATCAAGATTGATGAATTTATTGAGACTTTGAATATGTACAATCGTTTTGAGTGGCAATCAAATATGAAATATCACCACATCCTTCCGAATGTTATTATTTTGTCATTTTGAGTTCGATTAGTCTCAATTTTTTTAAAGAATTTATATTTTTAAAATAGTTTTTAAAACATAAGTCTCCATCTAAAAACAACACAAACATTTCGATTTTGTTAGAATAATAACTATAAGTAAGATGGTAAGAAGTAAAGAAGAAAAAAAATTAAAAAGAAAAGCTTTGAGGAAAAATTGAGTTCAATGACTGATAACTTAAGAAACCCAAAGGCCACAATCCGATTTTTTTGGTTGAGGATAAAAATCGAAACTTTCTTTCTCCAAAACTCCTTTTCTTCGTCTTCAGGTCAGGTACACACCGCACTCCTCGTCCCCTTCTCTCTATCTCTCAACCTTTGCTTCTTCTTTTTAATTTTCTTTAATTCATTTATCCATAGGTTCTTCTGCGACTTTTTACTTTTAGATCTCTTACCAACTCTTTTTTCTCTTCTTCAGGATTTTTTTTCAACCTGAATTTCTCCTACGCTTAGGACCTTTTGCATCATTCCCAGGTACATTTTTTATTGGTTTTTTTTGTGCTAATCGTGTAGTTCAATGGAAATTATCGCTTGATTCTGGTTCGATATCACTTTTTGTGGTGTTTGTTGTGTTCAATTTGATGCTTGGGTTGGTCAGAAATCATCGGATAGGTTACCCATGATCTGGGTTTTTACTTGTTTTGAATTCTACCCTAAATTCCTTCAGTTTTGATATGGCCAGTATACAGTTTAATTGGTGT
>JBBPDI010000023.1:12940946-12957171 GCA_037974545.1 Cucumis variabilis
CACATTTGGGAGATGTTTACAAAAAGGCTGTCCCTTGTAAGGATTTGGTGCCCTTGGTTGTGGATATTCTTGTACAATATTTTGGGGCTGTCCCAAGGGAAAGGGAGGAGGAAGAGGATTAAGTTATAAAGCAGGTTGTATATCTTTCAAGTTTGGAGTCTTTGGACATATAGTTGGAAGACATCTTACGAAGATGCAATTTGTCAAATGGGTCAAATAAAACTTTGGTACATTCAAATAGACAGCCATTTTGATGTAACTAATATTGTAAGATTTGTATTTCAAAGTTTGTAATCATACACCCATATGTTTATTAACTGATTAGTGAAGAAAAAGGGCAATTAAATGTCCATTTAATTATCCTTTGATCAATTAATAAAGTAATAAACCAAAAGAAGTTACTATGCTTAGTTTTAAGCTTGAAGTTAACTTTGATTCAAATGTCAATTTGGGCCTTTGTAGTTTGAGTTAATTTCTTTTCCATTCTATTTTTTAACATTGTACTTTAAAGGTTGAAGTTTTTGTACTTAATAAATCTTGAAATTGGACTTTTTTGAAAGTTTATTTTATATTATTATTTTTCTAAATGGTTAGATATTAATTCCACGAAAAGGAAGATAAATTTAGATGGAACCCTAAAAGCAATCAGTAAACTAACAAAGTGCAAAGACTAAATGTTGATAATTAAAAGTACAATTACTCTGTATTGGTAAACCAAATATGACAATTACATGAAGTTTTTAGGACAACAGAGAGTTTCGAGAATTAAATCTAACTTTAGATACATTTATGTGAGCTTGGTTTGGTCTTTTAATCCATGATATCTTGTTTCTCTCTTAAATGTGTACCCTTCACTTGGAGATTAAGTACGTCAATGTTCTTGAGTCAAATGCTTATAATTAAGAATATTTGTTTTTAATCTTTGAGAGATTTTGGACTTTAAGAAATCATTCAATCTTCATGAACTCAAAAGGTTTTAATAAATGATGAATTCTCTCTAAGTTCTCTTACATTTAAGACAAATTACTAGCAAAGTACTATTTCAAATCTCTCTCTCTCTTTTTCTTTTCTTTTCTTTTTTTTATTGTCAGTTATTTTCTATTCATTCTCTCTCTCTTTCGTTTTATTACAATTACTATTTTCTATACCATACTAATATAGTATACAACAAGACATATACTCAAGTATAAACCAGAGACTAAAAAAGTACATATCCAAACATAGACTATAACCTAAATTAAATTAGTTTGTATTTCAAACACAAATTGTTATAACGTACAAACTATTATAACCCACAAACTATTGATCGACCTAATGTGTATGAATTATGAAAATGTGATTTAACATGGTCTAGTGCAAACATATGTTGTCAAAAAGTGAACTTTTGTATTTATTGAAATTTAAAAACAAATTTCAATATGCAAGATAAAAGGGAAAAATGAGTGTATTAAGAAAAGTGAAAAATTAAGCATATTTAAATTTTAAAGAATTTAAGAAAACTTTATCATTAAAAAATGCAAAATGTAAATACAAAATACCTTGTATTTGTTATGAATTCACCTCATAAAATCATTACCCTGAGATGAAATTTGAAGAAAAAAAATAAAGTAAAATTTTTAAAATTGTATAGTTGATAATTTAAGATTTAAATTTGTAAATTAAAATAGAGATTTATGGATGAAAATACCGAAGATTTAAATTTCTAAAATAGAATTTGGGGGTGAAAATGCCAAATAAAGTACAGTACTTTATTTTATTTATGTATACGAAAATACTACTTAAACTAAAAATACGAAAATACCAAATAAAGTATAGTACTTAAGGAATGTAGAACTGTGTTTAATACTTGTGTGTGAGGATGACCGAATCAGTTGTGCCATAAGGTGGAAGAGATCTTAGAGGATTACTGTATTGGAGTATGAGTAGTTGGTGAATTTTTCTAATTTGAGACGTATGGAATGATTTGATAAAGTTCATTCATACTAGAACCTTGGAATAAAAGGTTGTCAGTAGTTTTATCTTTATTGTTAAATTTGTTAGTATAAAAAAATGATTAAGCAATTGCTATCTTTACATACTTGGTAAACAAATAGTAGATTTATGGAGATGGTTGAGATATACATGGGATCTTGTAGTGAAAAGGATGAGTTTAGGGTGTAGGTGAGTTTACCTGATCCTGTGTGAGTAATGGGAAGTGAATAACCACTACAAATAGTATTTTCACCACTGTATTCATTAGCTATGGAGAGATTTCCAAAATCTGCAGTAACGTGAGCATTGCGCCATGAATCTACAAGCTAAGTATTTGAAGGTTAAGTTTGAGTCCCTACAAGAAATATCAGCTACGGTAGCATAAAAAAAACGCTATTGTTGATTTTCAATAACGTTTTCGAAATGTTGTCGTAGCCGATGTTATTGAAAGTCCACGACTTTCCATAGCGTTTTTACAATGCTATGCAAAACGCTATAATATGTTTCTATTGATAGCACATATATGATGCTACAAATATTTTTTATAACGTGAAAAAGACGCTATTGAAAATTGGATAACGTTTTTTATTGCATTAGAAAATCATTATCAAAATGTTTCAATAGCATTTTCAATAACATTAGAAAAATGTTATAAAAGACATTTTATAGCATTTTTTATTGCATTCGAAAAATGTTATCAAAACGTTTAATAGTTATTTTAATAACATTGAAAAAGCGCTATCAAAATGTTTCAATAGCGTTTTAATAACATTGAAAAAATTTTATAAAAGATTTTTTGTAGCTTTTTTTATTGCGTTCGAAAAAACATTATCAAAATCATTCATTATCTATTTTAATAACATTGAAAAAAAATGCTATAAACCTTCTTTTTTATTTTTTTGCATTTTATGAACGTCGTCGTAGCAAAAGTCTTTGACTTTTAATAATGGTTTTTGTAGAGCTATTAATAAGAATATAAAAATTTGATATATTATAGCTTTAATTCATTGTTATGGAAATGTTTCGTGATATTGAAAAAGTATCATAAAAAATGTTATAACAATAAAAAGACATTATAAAAGACTAGATATGTTATTGAATATCTCTTATTTTTATTAGCATTATTTATTGTAATGGAAAAAAGTTATAAATACTCCATTTTTACCCACAAATTTTATTGTTGATTGACCCTCTATAGCATTTTTTGTAATAATACAGACATAACTATAAGTGATCTAATAGCACCTATCCAATATTATTATTGTAAAACCAAATTATAATCATATAAGTATTTATAGATCAAGTCCTAATTTGCCATACTAAGAAGGTATAGTTCACATTCATCCAAATCTACAGTTATAATTACAACCAAAATATTCAAATTTATAACATTAAAAAAAAAGCATTATATACATTCAAATATTTGAAATAATTATCAACACTAAGTTCCAACAAAATCCTTAACTACTAGAACAAGTAAATTCTTAATTCAAATAAAATGACTTCATATATATAATTCCAAAATTTTGATAGGATAAACAAAGATGTTTAAAGTGTAGCAATACCAAAATTATCCCACATATATGTGTTGCTCCCATGTTTTCTCCACGCATCAATCAACTAACAAAAAATAAAAAGAAATATCATTATCTAACTCTAACAATAAATATTTAGTCAAAGAACTAAATAAATACCTAATTCACAAAGTAACTAAGTAAGTGATTCAATTCCAACATTCATGATTCATGACCTTGAGGTGGAATCGTCTGATACAGTTTAGGTTGGTTTCTGCACATTCAACACCATCAATATCATTACTTTCAACTCCACCTCATCGTAAAGGAAGAAACTTCCAAGAATGTCAAGTTTCTAGAGTGGCATAATTAGAAGGCAAGGACTTGCATTAGGGAGTTAACATTATAGATTATATCAGGGATGCTTCCTATAAAAAAAAGATTATATACAGGGACAATCTTCCTTTGTGATCGGGTTGCACCCATGCATTCATAGCAGTGGAGCATTTGAGGAATTAGATCACATTGCATCCTTTAGAGATGACAGTTTGCTACCTTGATTTCCAACTTTTGTTGAAGGCCATTAGAGTTAGTTTGGTTTGTAATAGAGATTGTGGTCTTATGTGATAAAAATCTTCAAGACCACATAGGCAACCATCCTAAGAACCTTTGGATTCATAGAATGCATGAAATGAACCCATATGAAAGGAAAAGAAACTGAAATCATTACACAAAGCATTCAAACAAAGGAATGTTGCCTTAATGAATGTATTAATATTAACCTCTATATGGACACAATCAATATCTTGTCAAGTAGAAAGGATAAACTGAAATCACTAACTGGTCATTACCTTTGTATATTGTCCCCTCATGACTATCATTCTTGGTAGATGATCTTGGAACACGCTGTGAAGGTGCATATTCAATCACTTGTTGCTTTCTTGATGAAAACTGATTGTTGAGGCTAGATGCAACCTTTTTTTGTGTATTGTTTCTTAATTGTCTTGTTGTTTATCCATCGCAATTCTGTCATTTTGCTTATAATCAATGCCAAAGCTTATGGGAGAAGGTCAAGGACATAATATACAGATAAGGACAAAACTACTAATTTATCTAGTAACTTCTCACACAAGCATTCAGATGGCTTGATCTTAGAGATCAGAGGTAAGCTGTTTAGACCTGCTCTGATAAAAATGTTACCATCCATTTCAACTTAAAAAAATGGATACAGATATGACACAACAGGACATAGTTGTAAATCATTTCTAAGAAATCTAAAGCATGAGTATGGCAAGTATTTGTTTATTGAAATGTGTATCATTTTTCTAGGACAAAGAAACTCAAAGTCAATAAACTTATTGTTTATAAGTGAAAACATGAGTTTGATGTATTTCTCTCTCAAAATTTATTATTTTTGTCCTACATTATAGTGTTTGTTTATTAACAAGTGTTCAATGCTTGTCTAACAAATGTTTGAGAACTTATGCTGAACATATGTTATTGCACAAATGAGTATCCAATACGTAAACAAAAGACACAAGTCAAACTAAAGTGTTTGTGTTTCTTAATCTACAAATCTAGAATCCTAATTTCAAGACTTGAAGTAATTTCTTAGCCAGACTGCTTAAGCTAATAGCTTTTTTCCAAACGAAGAAAAAATTATAGTTTGAAATTTATTTGACATGGAATATTGAGACAGAAGTGATTACTCCAAGGTACTAAGGATCTCCCAAGAAACCATGAATGTTGAATAAAAAACTAAAATTACCATCACATTACTTCGTTGGGAGAAATACTGACAATACATAGTCTTAAGTAGACTCGGAGTACCTTATTATGACTTGTGGCAGCCACTACAGAATAAATAATTTTTATGTTATCATAGTTAGCCAACGGACTGTCATTTAAACTAGTTGAACATATTACAACCCCTCTATTAACTTCTGAACAATATTGTGGTTGGCTCCTAGGTTCAATTCGTAAAGTTGTCTTCTGCAAAAATGTTGTGTTTTCCAAAGACTGACCAAAAAACTTCCAAACTCCCAACCGGGGCTTGACCAAGCAAAGGAAACTCCTCATTCAAAACAATCATCAAACAAAGATGTAAAAAAAGGCTCCTCATTGAAATCACAACCCCAATATCGAACTTTCGTAAAAGATAGCAACCCTACTTTTGTGTAAAAACAACGAATACTAAAATGGGTAAGACTTGGTGAAAATTGATCATAAGTTTGTTGATCCTTAAATAGATTAATAAACAAAAAACACCAAAAGACTCGGATAAAATCGATTCAAGACGAGGCTTACACAAGAACCCAAGTAGATAAAACAACTAAAATCTTAGTTTTAAAACTGAAATCAAATGCAATCCACCGGAACGAAGAAGACATAGAGAAAACAATGCAGCAATAATATGGGATGGTGTCTGAAATTGAAAGATTGAAGATTACATCCACAGGTTTCAAGCTAGCAAAACGTTGACTCCTTTTTTATTGAGGATATACCTACAAAATTCAAGAAAAGCACCTAATTCCTTAACTAAGTAAAGAACAATACCACCTTCTAGTAAGCAAAGCCTTGTTAAAATTGAGTCATTGGACCAAAACAAACATAATAACAAAATTTAAAGACACCTTTTGGTAAGCAAGAGAATCAACAATTGAAAGAAAAAAATTATAACCCATTCCCATTTCTCCTTAACTCAATAACATAAACAAAATGATAAAAAAAACGCTAATCATAGAAATAAACAGCGAAGAATAGAGAGAGAGAGAGAGAGAGAGTTTACAGGGTAATCACAGAGCGAGAGTGGGATTCAAAATCGAAATGAGCAAGTATGAGGGCAATGGAAATCCCACTCCGACCTTCTCCGCCACCACCAACAACAGCTACGTAGTAACTGGCGAGATGAGATGGAACTGATTTGTTGTCGACGACAGAAATGTCAGCATCAGTGGATTGATGTGGAAGATCATCAGATTGTAAAGGTTGGTGTTTGGATTTGAGAGAAGTTGAAGGAAACCAATCTCGTTCCCATGGCCCTAACCTCTGGAGTTACAATGGCAGTGTCAATGCCAAAATCCCCCAAACCATCTTCCTCTTCATTCGAATCAATGTCTCAATCATCCTCCTTATTGTCTTCCTCAGTACTAGCTCTAGAAACATAGAAGGAAAATTAAGGGAATAGTTTAAAGATAGAGCGTATGAGACCTTGGCAAAGCTTATTAGAGGATTTGAAATTGACGAAATGAAAAGAAAACAAAATCAAAGAGAGGATTGAGTTGAGGGAGAGATCTTACCGAATGTCTGAAAAAAACGAAAAGTAGCATTTGGGGGGAAGCGTACGCTTTTTTTAGGAGATGATTGAATTGAGGGAGAGGATCTGAACGTCTAAGAAAGCGGTAAACCCTAAACCTTACAAAAAATGTTAAAAAAAATTCTCGCTTTTATGTTTTTCATTTTTCGCATTTTTTTCTTTTAAGTTTTCGTTTCTGCTTTTTTTTTTTCCTCCACTTTTTATAGCCTGTTAATAAAAAAGCTATGGTTTGATGTTATTAAAGGACACATTTGTTGTCGTGAGTGTTAAGATATTGTGAGTTTTGTTGGGCAACCATGGAAGCAAGATTTTGAGAGGGTGCTTTCCTTGATAATTGTAGTTCATTCTGTTGTAGCAATCAAGTGCAGAATAATACCAGGTCGATCACATACTTGTCATTGAATGAATGGATGATTTTCATAATTAGATTGTCCACGACCTCTTCCTTGGTTGAAGTTTGATTGACCTTTACCATTGCCACACAATTTCAACAATTTCATCAATTCGTTAAAAAAACAAACTCTCATCAAATTTGTAATCAAACACAAATAAAGAACATCTAACTTACATGAACATTTTAATATGAACATTTTAATTTGAAGATCTTCAAGCATGCATGCTCACTAGTTTCCAAATCCATTTTCAAATTCAACTCGCCAAATAATTCATTTTCAAATTCACTACATTTAACAATGCATCGTCGAACAAAAACATAAAGAACAATATACAATAAAATCAACAACACAATAAAAGCAACAACAATAAAATCATTAACAATAACAAAGAATAACACACATATTTAATATTTTTTCTCAACCTTAAACAAAAATAAAAGAAAAATTAAAAACATAAACTTATTGACAAGGGGCGGATGGCAACGACGATAGAAGGATAGTGGCGGACAACGACAGCAAGGAGAAAGACATACAAAAGAAGGCCTTGAAGTTCACAAAAACATACCTATTTAGTTTTTTTTTCTCAAACTCAAACAAAAAAAAAACACTTAGCAGCGAGGGGCGGATGGTGGCTCACAAGCATCGACGGGGGATGAGTAGTGATGGACGACAACGACAAGCAACAGAAGGTGGACGACAAGCGACAATGGACTTTCTTCTTCCACTTTCAGCCTTCAAACCCTTCATCTCCCTCGTTTCGGTCTCCATTTCCCTCTATTTTTGGTTGAACATTGGGAATGTGACGGGCATTCTCGGTGTTTGACTAACGACGTTGAGAATACTAGAAATAATTTTTATTATTTCTATTGATGCAGACGTCACATCAAAAATGTGTCAAGCATTCTCGATATTTGACTAACGATCGTCAGGAATGTCCGTTCTATTCCCGACGTTTGATACTTAGTGCGGGAATGGAGGAACTTCTGACATGAGTCAAACGACGTCGGCATAAGCTATGTGTCCCGATGTCTTTTATCCCAACGTTCAAAAGATGTATCAAGAAAGACCTATTTTTTTTGTAGCAAATGAAGCTGAATAACTTGTGTGCTCTCAACATAGGTTCAAATTGGAACTTCTAGAGGGTGTACTTGGTTGAATCAAGACGAATAGATATCAGTTGCATATATTTGTTAGAATGAAGAAAGGAGATGATATTTTTTTTTGGAGGTTGAAGATGAAAAGCTTGCTTTGGTTCCCATGGTGGGAGAAAGGATGGAAAGAAGGAGAAGAAGATGTGGGTCAGAAAAGCTTTGATACCATGAAAACTAATGACCCATGGATAATAATTGAGATGTTTTTTTTATTGATTTATCTGTTGATATTTCTTTTACAATACAATTTGAAAATATAATAACTGAAAATATAACAAATGATAACTAACTTCAAAACTGTTTAGTACAACTAATTATACATGATAATACATACCCAGTAGTTTGATGCTTATCTAATACAATTAGTAATTTTCATCCTTAGTCCACAATTTTAAGTTTCCATGGAAAAATCATAACTTGATTATCTCTTGTGAAAAATTTTCATTCCCATTCAATCAAATCAATTTAGTTTTCAAATCCAATAATGGTTCACTTTTTCTAGTACCTCCACCGAAAGTTCTTAAATTTTTGAGATCCATATTCAAATTTAACCTAAGATTATTTTCCACTTCGACAGTGGCTATATTGCTAGTTAAATTCACAAAATAACATCCAAAAATAGAAAATCATCCTGACCAAGATGCACATGTTGGAGGAACCAGCGCACTAAGTCTCCAAAGGGCAATAGTTAATCGTAAAAATCTATAACAATTTAAACTTGAAAAATAATATTTAATATGTAATAATACTTGCAATAAAAGAGAGTTTTTAAAAGAGAACTCTCGTTGCTACCCGATAAGTGTCGGGGATTCTATATAACTTCCAAGGACATTTAAGCCCGTCGGGAGTTGGCCATATCTCCCGACGTGTACATATAAGGCTTTGACAGTTTCTCACTCAAATTACAAGTTTTGTTCTTAGTTGTTGACGCCTTTATACATCGTCGAAAGTTACCCACTACCCTCGACATGATATTCTTGGCTTCAGGAGATATGGTCTCGCTAGATGCCTTAACTCTCGACAACATTTTTTTAATGTCAAGAGATCCTCGATTTCTTGTAGTGGTTGTTGGAGTTAATCACTGCAGTTGATCACCGAAGTTTGTTGTCGAATGTGGTTTTCAAAGCCTAGATTTGGTCGTTGGAGTTGGTCACGTGAAGGTGGTTGTTGGAGTTTGTCATTAACGACGGTTGTCACAACCCAAGTTGGTTATCTAAGTTGTTCTTATGAACGTGGTTGTCAAAGTTGGTTCTTGGATGTAAAAATGGTAATTGCTGACAATAGTTAATGAGTGGAGCCATTAAAAACATCAAAAGGAGGAAGATTTATGAGGTGACTTGGTATATTTAAGTTTACCAAGTATTCAACACTGCCAATACTTAAAGTTGGTGTGTCAAATACTCTTAACAAAAAAAAAAGTTATGGCTACCTAATTAAAGGATAAATATTGATGGGTAAAAGAAAAAGAAAGAAAAGAAGTGATATGATATGAACTGTGTCGTCGGCAGGTCAAATCTGATATCCAAAACTTGAGACTGAGTTGTGGTTGGAAGTCAAAAGTTCAGTGCTTGCTTTCGATTGCATTCCATTCATTTATCTCTTAAACTACATATCAATTTTTATCTTGTTGACCATATGGCCCTACTCTCTTTAGACCAGGTCAACCCAATCCCTCAATCTAAACAAAAAACACTTTCATTCCATAGTAATTGAATACCTTTCTTTTTCTTCACAAAACAACCCACACTTTTCTTTAAATTGTTCATTATTTTCTTGAATTTTATTTATTAATAATTGTGTGTATTAATAGTCAAATATGTTTAACTTCTCAATCTTGTAAATAGTTAAATACAAAAAGAATAATATTTGACTCTTATCACTCACCCAACTATTAACGTGTAATGTTGTTAAAGACGGACAAGTCCTAAAATTTCATCCGTGGTTTTATTGATATTTTTAAAAGTAACAAAATAAATTAAAATATTTATAAATTATAACAAAATTTAATTTAGAATTCATAGTTTTCAATCATTATGACATATCATTAACTATTAGTACTAGGATTTGTTACTGTTTGTAAATATTTTGTAAAGTTTATTATTTTAAAAAATTTCTGAAGGATTTTTCTTAATGAGATAAACAAAAAAATTAAGATTTGTTTGGTAATATTTGAATTTTTAAAATTAAGTTAATTTGTTTTTTAGAGTACAATAATAATTAAATTCTAAAAAAAAAAACAAAGTTTTTTAAAACTATTTTCATTGGTCTTAAAAAAGGGAAAGTAGATGATTATATCTCTTAATTTAGATATTCCATCAACATACTTAATTATATTTATTAGAATGTTTTATTCAAAATTCAGGGTGCCTTTGGTAATCACTTTTCTTGGGTTTACACTTTTCCAAATAAAGTCATTTAAAAAAATTTCAAACGGTTTAGACAACCCTTCAAAAATAACTTTTGAAACATTTCAAATTTTATTTTAAATAATTTTTTCAACAGAGTTTAAATATATAATAGTTTTTTCTTAAACAAAATTTTTTTCTATTCACAATCTAAAACAAGATCTTAGTATCTAAATTTTCAAAATTGTCTTAATTTGTCTTATAGGCAAAAACAAAATCTAATATTATCTAAAAAATTTCTATTTTTGTTATCAATACAGGTTTCAGTTCGACTTCAATATTTTAAAAGAAAAACATTATTTTATTGAAAAAAAATTAAAAATTTTAATTTAGGAAGGAACAATAAGACCTAATTTTATAAGTGATATTACAATTAATTTTTAATATTTTCGACATAAGTAAAAAACTTAATATATATTATAAACTTGAAGCCATATATAAATTTATCAAACACATAGAATTCAAATATGAAAATCTTTGATAATATCCATTTAAAGTTTGAAAACCATTCATAAACCACATATATACACAAATTTAGAAGTGTATTAGACTAAATTTCTAAATTTTATATATGAAATTGTATTAGAGTTCTAGTTTTGACACTAACCAAACACATTTTCATTAACTGAACTCAACAAGTCTAAAGAAAATAAAGCAAAATTCACGTTATGTACACACTAAACTAAGCATTTTTTGTTCTTTAATAAAAAATAAAATGTACACATACGCTTGCAATCTAAAAAAAAAGTAAAATAGTTATTCAACGCAATCTAAGTTATATATAGCTTATATCAAAAAGTAAAATAGTTATCCAACCCAATCTAAATTATATATCGCTTATTGATATATTTAGAGGCACATGAAGACGTAAAAATGGATGGGAAAATAGATTTAATGCATGGAAGATGAGTTTCCAAGGAAGAAAAAAGAAAAAAGAAAAGAGAGAAGAAGTTAGAATAATAATGAAAGAAGGGTTGAATAATTGATGATGTGAAAAGGAATAATATAAAAAAGGGGTGAAGTGATTTGGTAAGATGCAAATTGGAAAAGCAGCTGGTTGACACACACACATATATATATATCCTTTAATTTGATATGTTTATTTAGGCATTAAGTTTCATATGTTTTGCATGCGTTCATTTCATCTTTATATTCTCTTCACAATTATTCCATATTGTATGGTCCCAACTACTCCACTATATAAGCATTTGACTTTTACTAAGTCAACATATATATATATATAGTTCTTATCCTATTTCTCCTTTTCATTCATTCTTTCTTTCTTAATGCCTTTTAGAAAAAAAATTTTACTACCATAATACTCAAAAATTCATAACATGGAACCATTTTAAGTTAAACATAAAAATGGGATTTGTGATTTCAAATCTTTCTCTTTTTTTTCAACAAATAAAGAAATTCACTTAAAGTTGATTATTAATTAAAATCTCTTGAAATCATGAGTTTCCAAATCAATTGAGTATAAAAAGCAGTAGACAGAAAATATTATGTACTATTGTAGAGTTCAAAAAAAATAAGAAATAGAATTCTGTTTGGAAGAGAATTTAAAAACGAATTATTCCATTAAAATATAATTTTAGTTTATGTTTTCATATATATATATATGTGTTTGATGGTGGTAGATGGAGAAATTGGATTCTAATTTTAAAAAGTATTTAAATGTGTTCGATACTATATATTTATAAATCATAAAATTCATCTTATTTTATCAACTAAATATAATTTATTTATTAATATAATTTATATATAAAAAATTATTGGTTAAATCATAAATTTAGTCCTAGTATTTAGAGAAATTAAGAGCTTTGTCTATGTATAAGTTTGATAAACCTTTCATAAATAGTTTCCACATAGCTAATTTTTATTATTTTTTCTAAATGGACTAAATTCTAATTATATTTTCTTATCTAATTTTAAATTTTAATCCGTCTACTAATTGTCAAACGGTTAGTTTTCAAATTGGATATAATAAAAACACGTAATGTAGCTTTTCAGATTTTGCACTATTATGATCATAGAATCTATAAAAAAAATGTTTTCAAAAGTCTAATTTGAATTCTTTCCCAACAAGACCTAATGATTCAATCTTTTTAAACTAAAATTCTATTTTTCCTTTAAATAGATTTCAGTCTATCAACCTTTTTCCAAAATGTCAGTTCCTCCTTTCCCACCCAAATACTTTAAACCATCCTAAAATACGCTTCACTGACACTTCTACTTTTTTTTTTCTCTAAGTCTTTTTTCTAAAAAAAAAAAAACACAGTAAGAAATAGTACTTAAAGCTGAGTTTAAAAATGGTCAAAGGAAACTTTTATCATTAGAGTTAACTACTGTTAAAAGCTGAGAGAGGTTTAAGTTATACTAAATTCATCCATAGTTGTTTGTTAACTTGAGTAATTTAGAAAAGTTGGATTGGATGGGTAAAAAAATTTCCTCATTATTTAGTTCACCAATAATTAAAATAGTTTAACACTTAGTTATTCTTGTCTACACTAGGTTGAAAAAGTAGTCGATAGATTTTAAGGAAACTGAGATGAGGAAAAACTAAAATAGGAGAATTGATGGGAATAAAAGGAGTGATGTAGACAGGTTAACTACCAAATCGTACAACAGATTGCTTCTGCTCACTTCACTCCTACAAAACGATACATATACTACTACTCAAACTCAAAGCATTTCCACCTCATTTTATTGGTTAATTGTGTGTGTGTGTTTTTATTTGATACTATTTTTATGATTACCAATTAATTTTATATAAAGTTTTAAAAGAATTGTAGATATAGTAAAATCTATATGTTAAAAAATTTTTATTTTTATTTAATATTTGTCTTTTTCAATACGTCACTTCATCTTTTTTTTAGGCATCAACCAAATAATTTCATTTGGAGAAGTTAACCACACTTTAGCATAATTGTAATTGACATGATTTTTTTCTCTTAAGGTCCATGATTCGATCCTCATCTCTTAATTTATTGTATGGAGAAAATAAAAAACTTTTAACTTTTGAGAAACATTTAGAACCATTTCCAAATTTTGAAAATTAAATTGCAAACTTTTGAAACATTATATGAACAAAATTGAAACCAATCATGTATATTGTAGACTAAAAGTATAATTTACCCAACTATCTAATGATATAGATATGCATAAAGTTCAAAAGTGAGGCCTCGTACAAAAACATAATTATTGAATAAAACAATGTATACCCTAAATTAAAATCTCCCCAAATAGAAAGATGGAAAAAAAATATTTATTACTACCACATCAAGATGTTCCTTCCTTTCATATTTCAAAATATCCTTAATTGGTATAATAATTTATCTAATAAATCCTACATTATTGTAATATTATTATTTTCACGGACAATAATTGTAGTATATTAAAAAAAACTCAAACTTTTCATTGGTTAAAATATTATTGTGATTGTTATGGATCATTTTGGACTAAAGGTTATAATTGGCATTTAGAAATAATAAAACCAAGAAAATCAACCCTAATATGACCCAAAATTGACTATTAAAGGTCGAAGTGGTTCTAAGAAAAAGGGGTTGACTTGGGCTAGGCTCAAGCCAGTAGTCTAGGTCGAGGCAAACCCTTGCCAAATGTCCAATGGAGCATGTTTTACGCATGTTTTGTCCCAAAATATAGTTCGAGGAAGACCCTCGGTCGAGGTCGACCTTCTCTTATTCAATGATCATAGCATTCTATGACCTATTTGGACCATGAATAAATGATAGTATGGGTCGAAAACCCAAACCAACCATCTCGATCTCTAGATCAGCCAATCATGAGCTAGGATGTATGGGTCGAGGCCCCCAACTTTCTCCACTTGGCACACCCTCACCCATTTAGCTTGAGAGATAATCTATCTTATCTAGAATTAGGAAACTCATATCCTGATCTTAATTGGACAAAGATAAACCCGAATCAAATTTTCTATAAATACACTCTATTATCGTTCCATATATATGAGATAACTAAGATTTTCAACTTATTCTCTATTCTATAATGATCTTATTGACTTAGGCATTGAAGTCGTTTTCTTTGTTTTGCATGTCTTTTTTTTTTTCCAAATTACAAAGTCAACTATTGGTGTTATGTGAAGGTGATCAAGTGCCTATATCCCTTGGTCAAAATTTTGGCATTTCAACATTATGCACATGTGATTTATCATTTTGGTCCAAAGTATTTTCTAATATTAAATTTTACTAACTCTTAAACTTTCAAAATAGATGTTAACACCAAAATCTAAACAAGAAAATTTTATGTGACCTTCAAGTGATACAGTATTGAGTTTGTATAATGGTGAGATGAATGTGTGATATACAAAAATAAAAAAACATGCATATTGGTGTGGTGCTTACCACATACACTTCAATGCATAAATTAGAAGGTAGAAGAGCATAGAAGATAAGAAGTTTGAAAGTAGGATTCAAGTTACCTAATATGAAGTTATAATGGTATATTTATAGAGGTGATTGACCTATGTTGTTCCATTAGAATTCTAGAGTCACTTTAAGATGATTATATAACCTCTTGAGTGTAGGTCGAGATAATGTTTGATTTCATGATTGACTAGGGTCAACCTTAGACATTACTCTAGGCCCATTTTGGTCCTAGGGAGATGTTTTGGGTTGCGAGACATGTGAGACATCCTATTAGCTATTTTGTTATGACTAGTCTTGGTCGATCACATAAATTTGCAGTTTGACACAACTAACTCTTTCCTTGAGTATTGCTTTCATCTTTATTTTTTGTTGACTATACTATTTCGGTCTAAAAATCACCTGTAACATTAAATTTACTTAGTCGTTGTTAACTTTAGTTAATCATTTTCAAAAAAAAAATCTTACAAATAATGAAAATATATTTACAGAATATTTTATTGAATACAAAAATTATGGTTATTATTTTAGCAAACTAAATAACTAAAATTTAAAAATATTAAAAAAATGAATGTAAATAAATATAAATATTTAGATTGGAAAGTAGTGTAAGTACATTTATAGCATCATTGAATTTAGAAAACATGTTTATAAAAGTATGAATTAAAGAGGAAAACATAGTTTAATAAATGAATATAGAGTGTTAAATTTAAAATGATTGTGGAAGAAAAATCAATATCCATTTAATTTAAAATTGATGGTATAGTAAGAGGAAGAATGATATATTATGAAATGAATATAAGTTGAGAATTGAAGATTTGGTTGGTAGTGATCGCTCCTATTCACAAAAAAAAGTGTTTTTCAAATCTTATCCATTTACAAAAAAAAAAAAAAAAAAAAGAAAACAGAATTACAGCCACGTGTTCACTTTCCTAAAAACCACTTCCAACTCAGCCGCGTTTGTATTCAATATTAAAATCCTTGCTGGACTCCACCGCGTGCTTATTTCCCACCGCGTACCTATTTTCATTTTGCTGTTGCCCCGTTATCACCCAATCAATATAAATAGC
>JBBPDI010000023.1:12957271-12969630 GCA_037974545.1 Cucumis variabilis
TATAAGCATTTGACTTTTACTAAGTCAACATATATATATAGTTCTTATCATATTTCTCCTTTTCATTCATTCTTTCTTTCTTAATGCCTTTTAGAAAAATTTTCTTACTACCATAATACTAAAAATTTCATAACATGAAACCATTTTAAGTTAAACATAAAAACAGGATTTGTGATTTCAAATCCTTCTCTTTTTTTTCAACAAATAAAGAAATTCATTTAAAGTTGATTATTAATTAAAATCTCTTGAAATTATGAGTTTTCAAATCAATTGAGTATAAAAAGCAATAGACTTAAAAGAAAATATTATGTAATATCGTAGAGTTTTAAAAAAATAAAAAATAGAAGTCTGTTTGGAAGAGAATTTAAAAATGAATTATTCCATTAAAATATATTTTTAGTTTATGTTTTCATAGATGGTGGTAGATGGAGAAATAGGTTCTAATTTTAAAAAGTATTTAAATGTGTTCGATAGTATACATTTATAAATCATAAAATTCATCTTATTTTATCAACTAAATCTAATTTATTTATTAATATAATTTATATTTAAAAAATTATTGGTTAAATCGTAAATTTAGTCCTAGTATTTGGAATATATAGTCATCATAATTTGATAAACCTTTCGTAAATAGTTTCCACATAGCTATATTTTATTATTTTTTCTAAATGAACTAAATTCTAATTATAAGTCCTATATGTTCTTATCTAATTTTAAATTTTAATCCATCAACTAATTGTCAAACAGTAACAGTTAGTTTTTAAATTGGATATAATAAAAACACATAATGTAGCTTTTCAGATTTTGCACTATTTTGATCATAGAATCTATAAAAAAAATGTTTTTAAAAGTCTAATTTGAATTCTTTGCCAAACAAGACCTAATGATTCAATCTTTTTCTATATATGAAACTAAAATTCTATTTTTCCTTTAATAGATTTCAAAGTCTATCAACCTTTTTCAAAATGGCAGTTCCTCCTTTCCCACCCAAATACTTTAAACCATCCTAAATACTCTTTACTCACACTTTTTTACTTTTTTTTTTTTTCTCTAAGTCTTTTTTCTAAAAAAAAAAACAAAAAGCAAGAAATAGTACATAAAGCTGAGTTTAAAAATGGTCAAAGGAAACTTTTATCATTAGACTTAACTACTATTATTGGTATTGTTTCAATTTTATATATGATATGAAGAGAATAAAGTTGAGAGAGGTTTAACTCATACTAAATTCATGTATAGTTGTTTGCTAACTTGAGCAATTTGGAAAAGTTGGATTGGATGGGTAAAACAATTTCCTTATTATTTGGTTCATCAATAATTAAAGTAGTTTAACACTTAGTTATTGTTGTCTACTCTCTAGTTAAGAAAAAAAGGTTGAAAAAGTAGTCGATGGATTTTAAGGAAAGTGAGATGAGGAAAAACTAAAATAGGAGAATTGATGGGAATAAAAGGAGTGATGTAGACAGGTTAACTACCAAATCGTACAACAGATTGCTTCTGCTCACTTCACTCCTACAAAACAATACATATACTACTACTCAAACTCAAACTATTTCCACCTCATTTTATTGGTTAATCGTGCCTTTTTCTTTTTTATTGGATACTAGTTTATGATTACCAATTAATATTTTTATAGATATAGTAAAATCTATATGTTAAAAACTTTCTATTATGTTGGTGATAAACTTTTATCAAATGATAGAATCTATTGATAATTTAAAGTTTTTATATATGCAAATCCTTTTCTTTTGTGTTAAGTTCTTTTCTTTTGTGTTAAACTTTCTCCACTTGGCACACCCTCACCCATTCAGCTTGAGAGATAATCTATCTTATCTAGAATTAAGAGATAATCTATCTTCTAGAATTAGGAAACTCATATCCTGGTTTTAATTGGACAAAGATAAACCTGAATCAAATTTTCTATAAATACACTTTATTATCGTTCCATATATATGAGATAACTAAGACTTTCACCTTATTCTCTATTCTATATTGATCTTATTGACTTAGGCATTGAAGTCATTTTCTTTGTTTTGCATGTCTTTTTTTTTTCTTCAAATTACAAAGTCAACCATCGGTGTTATGTGAAGGTGATCAGGTGTGTATATCCCTTGGTCAAAATTTTGTCATTTCAACATTATGCACATGTGATTTATCATTTTGGTCCAAGTACATTCTAATGTTAAATTTTACTAACTCTTAAACTTTCAAAATAGATGGTAACACCAAAATCTGAACAAGAAAATTTTATGTGACCTTCCAGTGATACTAGTATTGAGTTTGTATAATGGTGAGATGAACGTGTGATATACAAAAACAGAAAACATGCATATTGGTGTGGTGCTTACCACATACGCTTCAATGCATAAGTTAGAAGGTAAAAAAACATAAAAGATAAAGAAGTTTGAAAGTAGAATTCAAGTTAGCCAATGTGAAGTTATACTGGTATATTTATAGAGGTGATTGACCTACGTTGTTCCATTAGAATTCTAGAGTCACTTTAGGATGATTATATAACCTCTTGAGTGTAGGGCGAGATAATGTTTGATTTCATGATTGACTAGGGTCAACCTTAGACATTACTCTAGGCCCATTTTGGTCCTAGGGAGATGTTTTGGGTTGTGACACATGTGAGACATCCTATTAGCTATTTTGTTATGACTAGTCTTGGCGGATCACACAACTAACTCTTTCCTTGAGTATTGCTTCCATCTTTATATTGAATACAAAAAGTATGGTTATTATTTTAGCAAAGTGAATAACTAAAATTTAAAAATATTAAAAAAAAAGAATGTAAATAAATATAAATATTTAGATTGGAAAGTAGTGTAAGTATATTTATAGCATCATTGAATTTAGAAAACATGTTTATAAAAGTATGAATTAAAGAGGAAAACATAGTTTAATAAATGAATATAGAGTGTTGAATTTAAAACGATGGTATAGTAAGAGGAAGAATAATATATTATGAAATGAATATAAGTTAAGTTGAGAATTGAAGATTTGGTTGGTAGTGATCGCTGCTCTTCACAAAAAGAGTGTTTTTCAAATCTTATCCATTTACAGAAAGAAGAAAACAGAATTACAGCCACGTGTTCACTTTCCTAAAAACAACTTCCAACTCAGCCGCGTTTGTATTCAATATGAAAATCCTTGCTGGACTCCATCGCGTGCTTATTTCCCACCGCGTACCTATTTTCATTTTGCTGTTGCCCCGTCATCACCCCCTCCACATAAATACCTCACTCCTCACTTCCACTTCCTAAATCCCTCCTTTTCCCTCTTCCTTTCTATCTCTCCTCTCTCACGAACTCTTTCAAACCATCACCGTCCAACCAATCCCCCGACTCCTACCACTTCTCTCTTCCCCCTCCTTATTTCCCCCCTTCTCTTTCCTCTGATCAAGAGCTTTCTGTAATCGTCACTGCCTTGACCTCTGTCGTCTCCGACACTGCTTCCGATCTTCATTACTCCATGGCCGATGCCTTTTGGCGCAAAAATCAAACTTCCGATTCCTCCTCCTCTTCTGCAACCACTTCTTCCAGTACCCACGCAATCTTCCCTCCCCCTGTTTTCGAAACTTGTAGCGTTTGTCAAATCGAAGGTTGTTTAGGATGCAATTTCTTTCCGCCCTCGGCCTCTTCCTCGTCGCAGGTTGGCGCCGAGAAGAAGAGTGGAAATAAGCGGTCCAAGAAGTCTTACAGAGGCGTTCGGCAGCGGCCGTGGGGGAAATGGGCGGCGGAGATCCGAAATCCGAAACTGGCGACTAGAGTTTGGTTAGGGACGTTCAATACTGCCGAAGAAGCTGCTAGGGCTTATGATAAAGCGGCGTTGGAGTTCCGAGGGCCGCGAGCGAAGCTTAATTTTCCGTTTACGGATGATTCGTTGAGAATGATGAGTTCGGAGCGGGAAATACAGAGGACGGAAAATGAAATTTCGAGGAAGGGTAGCAATTCGGCGGGGATTGGAATCGGGAATGAAGATGAAATATGGGGGAAAATTGCGAAAGACGAAATGGACCAATGGATGTCGACGTTGATGACAGGTCACGGCGGCGATTTGTCGGATTCCGCCAGTATTGGAACTTGGGAATTTTCCTGATCCCTTTCTAAAATTAGAATAATAATAATAATAATAATAATATGTTGACTAAAGTTTTGCTGTTAATTTTATAGGAAAAATATAGTTTGTGCAATTTGATAGCGTCCATTTTTGTCCATTCTATTTTCTATTTTTGTTAGGACAAACTTCTCAAAATAATAGTTATATCAAATTATTTCACAGACCTAATGTATCAATTTGTATTAAATAAAATATAAATTGAAGAGTTTTTCTTTTTCTTACTTCTTTTTTAGGTTTTCTCTCTCTCTCTCTCTCTTCTTCCACTCTCTTGGATATAAATCTTTTATACAAACTCAAAGTTGATGTTTCAAATTACTATTTTTTTTTTTTTTTAGTAATATTTGAATTATTTGGATAAGATATGGGTGTATTTATTACTCATATTTTTTGGGATTTTAAGCATCCCAATGTATAGCTAGCTAAAAGTTCCTCATTAATTGAAGTCCAATTAACTCAAAGAAATTATTACTTGTATGCATCCTCCTTTTATTATTTATTAAATGTAAAAAAAAAAAAAAGAAGAGTTCTTTGAAGACATATTTCAGTTATATATATAATAATATAATTCATGAGAATTTGACCCTTACTTTTAATAATTAAAAAAGCTCAGTTTTAGTTAATCTATTCTAAAAGTGGTTTTTCCAAACTTAATTAGGAGCTTGATCCTTATCTTTTTATAAAAGACAAAGAAAAAGGATGATGTTGGAATTTTGTTTGATGAAATATCAAACTTTTAATTTTGAAAGTACAATTATAATGCACGTGCTAAGTGCCTTGAACGAAAACTGTAAACAATTAAGAAAAATGTGTTGAATAAATGTAACCATCAAAGTATACTAAAATATAATTTAAACATTAAAAAAAAAAACAATAAAAGGAGTTTTCATGGAAATAAGATTCTAAAAGTAACAATAAAATTAACGAGTAATTTTTAAAGATAGAAAAAAAGGGATTTACACTGATCGAATTGTAAATATTTGATGAATTATTGAGAAGTTTAATTATAGAAAATGGTTAAAATGGGGAGTAGAAGAATAAGAAAGAATATTAAAAAAAGTGAGGGGAATAGGGAATAGGGAATAGGGAACAGGGAAGAGGGAATTAGAGTGGGGTGAGGTGAGGTGGAGAATAAAATATGATTTTTATATTGAAGGTCGGGTGAAAGAGAAGAAAAAAGGGCACAACCAACGAAATCATAGTATTACACGTTTCTAATTTCGACCAATAAAATCCATCCACCTGTACTTGAAAGGTGGCTTTTATTATTATTATTTTGGCAAGTTGTATTTTGTTTTCGAAAACGTGGATTCTCAAAAGAAAAGATAATAATAAAAAATATATATATTTTTTTGTCATGTTGTTCATATAAAGCACGTGCTAAGGTGTATTTGATGCTAAAGACAAAAGAGTGGTGGGAGAAAAAAGGTTCACAATCCCTCCTCCCTCCTCCCTTGGCCCTTCTCCCTTTTCCCTTTTCCCTTTTCCCTTTTCTTTCTACCCCCTTCATTTTCTTCCTCTTCTTACTTACTTCGTCTTATTATCTTAACACACTTCTCAACCTTTTCCCCCTAACATTATTTTTTTTTAAAAAAAAAAAGGTATCCTAACATTATTTCTCACTTTAGTTTTATTATTTACTTTTCATTTTTTCCCCAATTACTACAAATTTAACAATCCTACCTAAAATATTCTACACATACAATACATTCATTTACTAAATCAAAAGAAAAAAAAACAAAAAAAAAAAAAGAAGCTTATGATATATTGCTATCAATACTATAGATTTTACTATATTTACAATTATTTTAAAATTATGTTATACATTTAATTATTATTCTTAAAACTTTTACTTATTCAACATAACCTTTCTTTTAAATATTAAAGTTTGGTTTTTCAGTAGCCGATTTTTTATTTAGTTTTATTAAAAGAATTAAGTTTTTTAGTTGAGAGTTTAATTTTTAGCCAAAATTTGAAATCAAAAACAAGTTTTTAAAAAGTAACTTGGTTTTTTTTAAAAAAGAATCATTGGTAAAAAAGTAGATACTTACAAAGCACATAATTTTGAAATGGATGAATATTTATTGACTTAATTTGAAAATTACTAGAAAATAAAAAAACCAAATCATTACTAAACTATATAATTTTAAAGAGTGAAGCAATCCATTCTCACATAATTTTAGATCAACACAATAATATATATATATATATATATATATATAATTACATTAACAATTCAAGGTAATTATGATTGATCTCTGTTAATGAAATTCAATTACATTTGCACACCAATTTTCATTATGAGTTAGTAGATGTGAACTAATTGTTCTAACAAATTACTTATTTTGTCCTCCAATGATAGGTAATGTAAATTTTATATTGCAGATTTGTTTTATCCAATTGCTTATTTTATTTTCTTTATGTGTCACATCATGTTAAAGAGGATGAGTACTTTTCAATAAACATATGATGTTAACATTTAATCAATCTACAAATAAGTATAGCTGTCCTAAAAGGATAATAAATATAATAATATTGTGCTATTTTCTAGTACAATACCATGAGATCATGAGGAGCTGAACCCAATCATGTGAATGGATTGGAGGTCTCTCACTTAAAATATAAATCAACAAAGTTTTGTATGGTGGTACCATCAAAATTCAAAATCCAAAAATACAATACAAATAAAATAAAAGTAATTAGAAATTTCTCCCCAAATTCTACATTCTCCAATAAGTGTCTTATAAAACTCACCAAATATCAATAATATTAGTATTGGTAATTTAATAATCACGAGCTGGATTGTATAACTACTGAATTAGTATAATCAACATCTATTTTAAATAATATTATTCAAAGTTTATGAATGTAATAAATTAATTAAGAAGATTTTTCTTTTCTTTTCTTTTCTTTTTTTTTTTTTTTTTTTTTGAAAAAGGTATAATTTGATTCTAAAGTGGTAATGGTTATTTTAATAATCTTAAAATCAATGTCAACGTCTCATGATGTTTAATAATTTAAGTGGTTATATTTTTTTTCAAAAAAGAAAAACTTTTTATTTTTTTATTAAAATTAATTGGTTGTATTTTAAGATACTGTTTTTTTTTTTTAATTTTTTTAATATATTCTTAGAAAAAAAGGTATAAAAATGTGAGAAAAGCAAAAACCCAATTGGGAAAAGACAAAAGGGGGGCTTGATGGATGCACGTGTTAATTAACTTTAATACTTTCGTAAATGAAGGAACCCAAACCCACTCTATGTTTCATTCGATTTCCACTTACACTCCCTTTTATTCTTTACTCAATGCTTTTACTTTCCTTTCCTTACTTCTCTTTTTCTTTTCTTTTCAGATTTGCTCAAACCAAACCATTGCATCCCTAAATTTACTAAATTTTTAAAAGTGTTCCAATTTAATCAAAAATTAGATTTCAAACTTCTATAATTCTTGCCTTTTTTACGTGATTTTGTAAGTTTATGGTTAAATTTTAAATTTTGAATAAACATAAATATATAAATTTTAATTTTGACAATCTTGAGTATAATTGTAACCATCGGACTTTTGCCATTTAAATTTAGATATTCTATTTTGATATTTATAATTTAAGATTTATTTAATTTAGTTTTTTTAATCTATAATAAACTTTAATATTTAAGTCCCTCAAACTTAAATTTTATCAAAATTGGTTCAACACTGTAATAAATTTCATGCAATAAAATATAGCATGTTTTAAAAATGTATGATAAAAATGTTTTTTGAGTAAGGTGTGGTTTTACTGTGCATCTACATTATTATAAAATAAAAATTATATTTTAATTTGATGAGTTGAAGTTGGATTGATAAATGATTGAGGTTTATAGTTTATTATTATTATTATTATTATTATTATTATTATTATTATAATAACCTCAGGCTCAGATATTTAAGATAATAAAATAAAGAAACAAAGTGTTTTGAGTGTTGACGTCTGATTTTATTTTATTTTTCTTTAATCCCTATTTGTTTATCCTCGTTTTTAACGTATAAAACATGTTTTTGAAAACAATCTAAGATAATAGTATTGTTTTTTGTTATACATTTTAAATTATCTTCCATTTTTGTCGTCTAATTTTACTTTTTTTCTTTTCTTTTTTAAAACAGACGCTTTTGATGTTTAGGGTCATCCATGATTCTTTTTTTATAAAGTTTGAAAATATATTCATTCACATGTTCTACTTCTTTTAAAGAAAATTATTAGGTTAAATTCTATTTTGGTTTCTGAACTTTTGAACAAAGCTCATGTTGATCTTTGCCGTTAGCATTATATTAACACTTTAATAGAATGATGTTGTGACTTCTAAATTTGGATGATAAGACTCTAGTTCATCATACTAATTAAATTGATAAATAACCTAGAAATCTTCCTCATTTATTCTATAAATTTTTTATACCAACAAAAAAACATAATCAACATGCTTGTAGATTCTATAAATTTGGTTTTCCGCCCTTTATTTTTTTAAAAAAAAATTGAAATCTTAAAGCAAATCAAAAGAACGAAATTTGGTATAATAACAAAACTAAAATAGATCTGACAAGTTGGTGTTAACATCAGTGCAAGGTAAAATAAACTAGAAAATAAAATACGTATAACACATGTATGAAATAAACTCTGAAATTGCAGATAAATATTCCCACAATGAATCACAATCTCTCCTCAACAAAAAATGGAAAAGAAAGATTTGAGAGGAGATAAAAATCTCTTTAATAAATCACAAAAATCACAAACTTGTGGCACTAAAAATTTAATGCAGATGAATTGCATCTAGCATGTGAGTTGAGAAAGTAAAGTAGAATGAGAATGTGCCAAAATGGTGACGATCAAAATCATGAAGACAAAGTGACTTTTTGAATAATTTCTTATTTGGCAGCTAGTAACCCAAATATAGAATTCACCTTATCATTTCATTAAAGAGTTAATAGATTCTTACCGACAAGGGCCATGCTCTTTTTAAAAGTTCAGGGACTAAAACATATATTTTTAAAAGTTCATAAAACAAAATAGAACAAGATACAAAGTTTAGTAACAAAAAATAGGATATAAACCAAATTATTATTATTATTTAATCAATTTTGATATGAATCAACTTTAAAAGATCTAAATTTAATATGTAATTGATTTAATGATAATACATGTACTACAATTATATTAGATCAATTTCAAAATATATGAACCAAAATGATATTTTAACCTATTTTATTTTTTCATTTTATTATGAATTTTTTAAAATTTTAAATATGTATTTCAATTGTCTCTAGATTTTAAGAAGTTTTAACCTTTGTCCATTGCTTGCAAGAAGCCAAGCAAAGGTTAGGCATCATAGCAAGCCACACGAGAGGAACTATGCAGCCAAGAGCAAGACAAGTCTTGTTAGGTTAGCTAGGTAGCATGAGTAGCAAATGAACGTGACATTACTTGTTGAAAGGCTCTGCAAGTTGACAAGGGAGGCTATGCGACCAAAGGGTGCCCTAGGAGTTCAAAGGCACAAGTGGGAAACATATGTCCTTAGCATGCAAACATGCCAATTACGACAAGTAGAAGGTGTCACTCTCGGCCATGCACATACTTGTATGAATAAGCTATTTCATACGACCAGTGCTCTCAAACTACTCATGTGTTTTCTCTTAAATTAGTCTCAAAAGAACCATAAAGGAGAGTTTAGTATTTTAGGTGAAGCTACTGGACAAAGAGGACGCAAGGAAGTGTTCAAAAGTTTGAAGAAAGGGAAGAAGGTCATTTTCAAAGGAAAATCGGAGCAGTTTGAAGTTCTTGGAGGCTATAGAAATCATTACTTTGAATTTCAAGCTGAAATTTGAAGGTAAGCTAGTTAAGACAATTCAAAGCATCTTTGAAGGAGTTTTTATTTTTATTTTGATGGCTAGTTTAAAAGTTATGAGCTTAGGAAGTTGAAGTTAGTTTTCAAAATCATTCAGGCATTTTTTGGGCAAGGTTTAAAGGTTGGTCGAGGGTTAGGAGGTCAAGTGTGGTGTTGCGTGCATTTGCAAGGTAAAGAAGTTATTTTAGAGTTTTAAGTGTCATGAACACTTGTCTGAGGCGTTGTTTGCTTATGGCCGCATGCCCAAACATTTTCACACTACCTTATGTTTATGTTTTTGTACTTTAGTTTAGCTTGTTTCCTTTAATTTATGTGTCGCTTGCTTGTAACTAACATTTAACACTTTTCATATGCAAGCTTGTCACACCTGAAAGTGTTTAAAGTGAACAATAGCGGAAACCCACTAGTCAATTCTTCGATTAAGCCTTGTTGTACGCTTTGCAAACCAAGCTTTCTTACAATTGTCAGTCTTCAATGTTTTCTTTAATGATGTTTTCAACGCTTTTTTTTCTCTTTCATGTTTTATAAAATCATTTTCTCTCAAAATGTGAAAGGAGGTTTATCGTACTGTGAGTTTTACTGTGACTTTCGAATTTAATACAGCTGACTTGTCCACCGACTTAGAACAATTGACGCACAATCGCTCGTCGCATATTCAAAAGGTTGCGATTATGACAAGTGGTATCAGAGCTAGGTTAGCACATTGGCTAAGTGAGATGCACTTTTTTGTATTTGAAAGAATTATCAGACGAAATGAGATTTCTCCAGACCTGATTGGATGGGTTGGACAAAAAGGTTAGAGAATTAGACACGTTGAATGCCTAAATAGACGAACTACCTATAAACGAATTAATGTTGAGGATTGATTTGATAGAACATAAAATCACCTAAGCAGATAGTTTTGAACGTAAAGTAGCTCTTCGAGTTCTATCGCACACATGAAAGAGCGGTCGAAGAGTTTGACTGTTCCCAACAAACCATGCTAAAGTTGTTCAGCGATCTGTCAGACGACTTCAGAGCCACAATAGAGAAAATCAAAACTGAGATGACCAAGATTGTTGGAAAAGGAACTAAGACTAGACGCAACAGAATTTACAAAAAAAAAATTCTCTAACCCTAGAATGTATACAGATCGTGCATAAATAATTAAATCATGAATAAACATACCTCTGTGGTGATGTGAGTAACTCTCCAAATTCGAATTGCCTCTGTTTTGATAAGAATGATACTTCAAATTTGTATCACGAATACACTGCAAAACCACTAGTGTTCTCTAACATTATCCACACACGAACTAAAAATTCGACTCTTCGAATTCGAGTCTACTAGAACCTCACAAAGTGGGAATTTTGACTCTCTCTTTTCTCTCTCTATGTTGAACGAATTTATGTCTCTTCACTTTAAGGTCAATGGAATCACCTCTAAGAAACCTAAGGTGACATTATGGTCAATGTACTATCGATAAATGGGAAGATGCATCTGTTTGATGATGCAAAGCTCTGGTGGAGGTCGAAAGTGAACAACATCCAAAATGGTCAATGTACTATCGATAAATGGGAAGATCTTAAGAAAGAACTAAGGACTTAGTTCTTCACCAAGAAAGTTAAACTTATTGTAAGAAGGAAACTACAGGAACTTAGACAGACAGGAACCATCAAAGATTATGTTAAACAATTCTCTGTTGTTATATTGGACATCTGAGACATGTTACAAAAGGACAAAGTATTTTGCTTTGTAGAAAGGCTCAAGTTGTCGGTCAGGATTAAATTATACAAATAGGAAGTTCAAGTTTTTATCTCTGCCCTATCGCTGCAGATAGATTGTTAGACTAAAGTGGCGACCAAGGTTCCCAAAGAAGAATTTGTTGACATCGAATCTAGGGAATAAAGTCTCTAAGCCTAATCCCTCAAGAAACTTCATGAATGACAAGAAACCGCAAATGGCACGCATTAAGGCTCCTCGATGAGTATATGAGTGAATTTTGAATCAGATAAAACCTATTTTCTACTTCTTGTGTAAGGATTCCCAACGAATAACTGCTAATAGCATTACAAGCCTTAGTACAGTATTATATTGATTCCAAGGAAAAAACAAAAGTGGAAAAGAAAGACGAGGGGAAGACCCCTCGAATGGATGCACTAAAAGCCTTATTGGCCATTTAAAAGAAGGTCAATCACCAAAAGGATGCTTTTAAAAATGGACTCATGTTTGTTGACACAATCATGAACTCTAAACCTGCAAAAGGCACTATGGTAGATTCAGGAGTGTTGAAATTTATATCCTAAAACTCGTAAATTGTAAATATAATCCATTGACCGTTATTAATAAAGTGTTATTATTGTAATAATTGCTATTGATTAAATTATTAGTT
>JBBPDI010000023.1:12980518-12991009 GCA_037974545.1 Cucumis variabilis
CGTAATCATCGGAGTCAGAAAGTTCAACATCCTCGCGGCTCTGGCCAGAACCCATTTCGATCAGTAATAGAGTAAAGAAAGATTCGAATTGTGGAAGGGATTTGAGGAATTGGGAAGAAAATTGAAGGAAATTTGATGGGGAAGATTAAGAAGAAAAAAAAAGTTGATTGAGAATTTGAAGGTTTTGGAAGCCAAATTCAATTCTAGGGCTGTTTGTTTTAGTTAAAGTAAAATTCAGGTTTGTTCGTTTGCTTACATCTTACGCTTACTTGCGAGCTAAGAAAATGTTCATCTAAATTTATGTTTACTAAGGGAACGCTTCACTTTATCCATAATCAAATTTATCCTATACGTTACATTCACATACCAAACTTCAATTTTAATCACTCTTGTAATCATTAATCTATTTTCGTTACAAAGAAAAAGAAAATCAAAACACCCTAACTAAATCATATCTTCCAACACTTCAAACACACTCTTTTATTGTTTTGTTTACTTAATTCAAATTTTTATATATTTATAAACTAACACTAAAATTATAACTACAAATTTTAATATATTCTTAAATAAATAAAAAAAAAACTGCAATTGCAATTTAAATATTTAATACCTAAACAAGTATATATGATTGAAGTTGTAAATTATATATTTCGTTCGTTCAAAGAAATGGTACATGGTTGACTTTGTTTTCCATTCTTTTGAACACATTAATTGGGAATCTCTCAGTTAGGTTTGTTGAGAGTGTCGGTTGAGTGAAGTTCAACGATAGCCAAAAACATGTATGCAACTTTTCTGTCATTTATTTTTCACAATGTGATCGATATATCGACATATTTTCACAAATTCAAAATATAAGTAATTGTTAAATGTTTAATTTTATATTTTTAAAATTAAACCTTGAGAAATTATTTTTTTGTGTTTTTAAAAGAGTTGAACAATAATTAAAAAAAAAAAAAAGGAACTCCTAATAGAATTGATCAAATAACCAAGTTTGAGTCTTATAAAACAATGTTTATTTTTTAATTTATTAGACGATGTTTAAGATTCAAACACTTAGTGGACTCAAACTAAAAGTTCAAAGATCTACAAAACACATATCTGAAAGTTTTCATGATTTAAACTTGCAATTAACCCATAAATAATTAAAGGATATTCAAACGAATATGTGTTTAGGGTTACTTGATTACTAGCCAAACAAGATCTAAGGGCCTATTTGGGACATCAAGTGGAGTGGGCTATAAGTTTGGACTGTCAAGAAGAAGAAGAATAGTAAATTATAGGTTTTATTTTGGGACAATAGCAAAAATAGTTTTAAATTGTTAAAATAGTAAAACATAAGAAATAGAAAAATAAATAAATGAAACAATCCTTCAAATGCCTCTATCAAATTGAAAAATACAAATTGTTTACCCAAAAACATAAACTCCAATTACACTATAATTGAAATAACATATGCTAAATACAAGTTTCCCATTCATTATTTTAAAATAAAACCAAATAAATTTCAAAATCTTTTTCTTTTTTAACCAACCAAATTTCACCAAGTTCCACACTTTTAAGGCTCCAAAAGCCACTCTTTAATTAGATGGATTTGGATAATTTTGTTGCTACATCATCACGCAGTATTTTTTTTTTTTTTTATTAAGCTTGTTTTGGCTATAACTTGTTCGTTTGAAATTCGATTTGAGTGATTTAAATTGTGTTGGAATCATTGTTTCAAACTTTGGAGCTCTACACAATAGATACTTCAAAAAACTAAAAATATAAAATAATAAAATTAGTTGAATTAAATTGTTGAAATATGATTTAAATGAAATTATTAATTAAATTATATTTAACTAATTATAAAAATATTAATGAGTTATATTAATTAAATCAATTAAATTAATTGATTATTATTAATTTAATTTAAGGGAATTTAGTTGTTAGACTAAATTAAAGTATCTCTGCTAAGTGGAGTTACTTCATACATGGTTTTCTCTCCATGTTTTTTCATCTCTCTATCAACCCTTCACCTTTCCTTATATACCTACTCTTAAACAATAAATTTTGGTCAATTAAATTATGTCACATCATCACAACAGAATTGTGATATTCATAATTTAATTGGGTTTGGGTTGTCAAGTTTTTTCATATCCAACCCAATTCAAACCCACAATGTAAAAATTAGGCCAAAGAAATAATGGGCCCAAGCCATCGAGTAAACAGGCTCAAGCTCAAGCCCAACAAGCAAATGGGCCCAAGCCCACCTAAAATCCATGGAAATTATCTATAAATAGAGACCTTTCCATTCATTTTGGAGATTTTTGGTTGAAGGAAGAATTGATGCTCTGAAGTACTGAAGTTTTGAAGAATTGAAAATTCAAACTTCCAAAAAGCTCTCAAGACGTGCAAGTTCTTAAACTTTCCTTGGATTTCAGAAGATCGAAACTCAAATTAACTTGCAACTACAACATCCTAAAGACCAAAGATCAAGAAGTTTTAAGTTTTAATTTGTATTCAAGAGAAAATATCAAATTAGTAAATATTAGAGACTGTATCCACAATATCAAGCAAAGACAGAATAACAGAGCTTGAAAAGAAGGTTAACATGTTCAAAAGAACTACGAGATTAAATCTCTCAAGAATCACATCAAGAGTCATGATGCTGCTGAATCAAGCCAGAAACATACTATTAAAAATACTGACAAAGGAAAGGCAGTTATGCAAGAAAGTCAACCACAAAATTTGACCTCAATTGCATCGCTGTCTGTTCAGCAGTTGGAGGATATGCTTGCAAACTCCATCAAAACTTAATATAGTAGACTTGCTCAAAATTTCTCTTTGTATTCCAAACCATATACGAATAGGATCGATAATCTCAGAATGTCGAATGGATATCGACCATCTAAGTTTCAACAGTTTGATGGAAAGGGCAACCAAAAATAACACGGTGCTCATTTCATCGAAACATGCAAAACTACTGGTATGCAAGGAGATTTGTTGGTAAAACAGTTTATCCAAACTCTCAAAGGAAATGCCTTCGATTGGTTCATCGACCTTGAGCCTGAATTCATTGATAGTTGGGAGCAGCTTGAGGGAGACTTTCTCAATCATTTGTACAGCACTCGACGTATCCTCAACATGATGGAGTTGACAAACACCAAACAGAGGAAGAGGGAGCCAGTCATTAACTACATAAGCCAATGGAGAGCTCTAAGCCTGGATTGCAAAGACAAGCTCACAAAACTATCTGCAGTAGAAATGTTCACTCAAAGAATTCATTGAGGGCTCTTATACATCTTGCAAGGGATAAAACCCTGCACCTTTGAAGAGTTAGTAACCATAGCTCATGATATGGAGCTAAGTATTGCAAATAGAGAGGACAATGATCTATTGGTTCCAAAGGAGTGACAAGAATGAAATTGATGACACTAAAAAGGTTGCAAATATTGTTATAAAAGAGTGTATGGTTGTTCATGCAACTTCTTTGAAATATTTCTCTAAAAAAAAGAAACAAAAATTGAAAGAAAGCATGATGGCGACGAAAAGCGACGCTCGACTCTCAAAGAAAGACAAGAAAAAACTTATCCATTTTCTGACTCTGATGTTATAGACATGTTACAACAACTGCTAGAGAAGCAACTTATTCAACTGTCAGAATGCAAACGGCTGCAACAAGCAGGAAAAGTAGATAATCCTAAATACTGTAAGTACCATAGAGTTATTAGTCACCCTGTTGAAAAGTGTTTCGTGTTGATGGAGTTAATTCTAAAGTTGGCTCGTGAAAAAAAGATTGAGTTGGATATTGATGAAATAGCTCAAATGAATCATGTTACAGTCAAGATGACTTCAAATGTTCCCACTATCTACACAGTTTTATGATAAAATGAAAAGCTTAATTCAGTTTGGGACTTTTGAACTTATAGTTGCCAATTCCAACAAAGGATCGTGACGACAGACTCCTAAAATAAAGAAGAGCCTATTGAAGATGATGGCAAAGGATGGATATTTGTGACTCGTTGAAAAGGAAGACAAGCAAATTTCATTCAAAAGGAGTTGCACCTTCGTCAAAAGCATGGAAAAGGAAGCAACCCTCTTAAAAATAAGGGAAAAAGAAATAAGAAGACGTGGAAGCCTAAATTTATGCAAGAGGAGGGTGATGATCTTCTCCAACCTCAACGATCAGTAACTTTGTTAGAATTCCTCCCAAGAAGCTTTCTCGATCATCATCTAAAAGGAGTATTAGAAGTCACTGCATGTCATGTTGTTAGTAAAGGAGAAGGCGACAAGAATTATGCATCTTCTGAAAAAGTCAACAATTCAAATGAAATTAAGCAAAGACTTCTGTCTTTGATTGTACCAAGCCTTAAACTACTCATTCTTTAGTCTTTCAAAGATTGAGTATGGGCATGAAAGAAGAAGAAAATCAATGTCCAACGTCTAGTTCCACTCAAAACTTCAACTTTTAAAAGGCTAAGTATCTACATATCGAAGAAAGATCAACCTTCAACATTTGTTTTTGATTGACTAAAGATGACAAACGATCAACATGAAAAAGAGATGAAAATTTTGAAAGTAAAATCACTTCATGAAGAAAACAATGACGAGAAGATTCATAGTCATGTCCCATCACGCATGAAGAGGAAGTTGTCGATTGACATAAATACAAAAGGTTCTTTGACGGTGAAGTCAAGACTTATTATAATCACCAATCCTACAAATGAAGGAGATGAACAAATCCTTGAGAAAATAAGAGCTGTTAAATATGCAACGTTCCTTATTGCAAGAGCCTAAACTGCATGGTGCTCCTAGCCCACAAGAGCTTAAAAGGAGAATAACAAAAAAAAAAAGTTAAACTACGTTATGACTTGATCCCTATAAAAAGGGTACGTAGGCATCTTAAATTTTACTTTAAGTTCAATCATATGAAAAAATAAGTATGATGCTTCATTGTGATGATGTAATCTCATAGTAAAGTATATATAAATAGCACAAAATGAAATTCATGAGCAGTCACACCAGAATAAGAAATAAAAATGTTAATTATCAATCAACAAAAATATGACACAAGAATTGCAACAAAAAATGAATGAAAGAAAAGAAAGAGGACAAAGTCAAAGTAGCGAGCTCTGCCTTTTCTTCTATGTGTTGTGGTTGAGAGGATTTTCTTCTCCCATATGTTGTAGTCGAAAGGATCTTCTTTTTCATCTTATCCATGTGTTGCAGCGTGAGGATCTTCATCTTCATCTTCATCTTTTCCATGTGTTGCAACCGAAGCCAAGAGGATCATTATCTTCATCTTCTCCCATGTGTTGCAGTCGAAGCCGAGAGGATCACCGTCTTCATCTTCTTTCATGTGTTGCAATT
The DNA here is from genome assembly GCA_037974545.1 of Cucumis variabilis. Classification (NCBI taxonomy): domain Eukaryota; kingdom Viridiplantae; phylum Streptophyta; class Magnoliopsida; order Cucurbitales; family Cucurbitaceae; genus Cucumis; species Cucumis variabilis. The sequence goes on from JBBPDI010000023.1 coordinate 12,985,868, forward strand.
GAGAGGATCACCATTTTCATCTTCTTCCATATGTTGTAACCGATAGGATCTTCATCTTTGACGTGTTGTAGCTGTCATCATATGCTTCTTCAACGTGTTGCAGCTATCATCATTTGTATTTTTACGTGTTGCAGCCGTCATCATCTACATCTTCATCATCTTCGATGTGTTACGGTCGTTGTCATCTGCATCTTTGATATGCCGCAGCCATCATCATCTGAATCTTCAACGTGCCACATCCTTCATCATATGCATCTTCGACGTGTTGCAACCGTCATCATCTGCATCTTTCATGTGCCACAGCAGATAGGATCTTCTCCATCTTCTATGTGCCACAGCAGATAGGATCATCATCTTCACTTCCATGTGACGCAACAAATAGAATCATCATCTTCATCTTTCATGTGATGCAGTGGAGAGGATCATCATCTCCATCTTCCATGTGATGCAGTCAAGAGGATCATTATCTTCATCTGATTTTTCATGTGTTGCAGTCGATATGTTGGTGTACTCTCACTTCTCCGTATTCAATCAAGCTTAGTCTACTCCATCATCAAGTTCAAGTCATAATGGTAAAGCCAAGTGCATTTTCAATCTTCAATACAAATTTTTCAAGCGCTCCATCACCCTTAATAGCTTAACACTGAAAAAAAAATAGTGGGATAAGTTATTATTAGAAAAAAAAATTTGGTGATGAGCAAAGAAAATGGGGCAAAAGAATTGCAAAAAAATGAAAAAGAAAAAAAATCTCTTGAAATTAAAGGTAATGGTAAAATAAAAGTTGGAAAAAAATGAAACGAACAAAAAGAAAACGTGAAAAAGAAAATAGAGAGAGAGTAAAAGAAAAGAAATATAAAAATGAAACAAAAATAAAAAAAAAGAAACAAAAAGAAAAAGAAAAGAAAAGAAAAACGAAAAGAAGAAAAAAAAATGAAAAGAAAAAAAACTTTTAGGAATTTAGGAGAAAAAAAATTAATGTTTCTCTTTTCATCAGTCTCATGTCGTCACTCCCTTTCTCTCCCTCTCCTTGTCCTTTTCTTCTCTCTCTTCTTTTTTCCCACCGGCAAAAAAAAATTCAAAACATTTAGGTTGCCACCACTCTATCCTCTATCTCTTCGACGACAAAAAAAAAAAAAGTGAAGCAGCTCCATTACTCTGTTCTCCTAAATATGTAAGCAATTCTGTCATTGACTATTTTCTTTCTCCCAAACATGAAGAAGAAGAAAAATGGAGAACCCAAATACATAAGCAATGGTAATAAGAAACTCAGAAACTTTGGTATAATGTTTGTTCTCAACTTTCTTCTCTATTTATAAAGTACGAAAGGTATCAAATCTCCAACTTCTCAACAAACCTGTTGAGATTGAGTTAGGAGTTGAGATTGAGTGTTGAGATTAGTTCCTGATCTTTTTCTTTATTTTAAAAAAGAAAAAATAAATAAATTATTTCAAAAAAATTCTTTTTAAAAAAAGCTCCTTCTAATTAAATCCAGATTGAAGAAAAAAATTGGAGACTTAAAAAAACTCACCAAATCATTTTGTTTTTCTTCTGGTTGGAAAAATTTTAAACTTTATCTCAAATCATAAATGAATTTAAAATTAAGTATAAAAAAATGACAAACTCTTTTCAAATTTTAAATTTGAGGACAATTCAAGTAAGCACAAGTTTTGCTAAAAATTCAAATTAGAAGATTATGCAAAAAAAAAAAAAAAAAAAAATCAAAGCTTCGACTTACATATATTTTGATGAGTTGACAATATTCCAATTCTAAATGATATTTATTGAGAAAAAAATTGTGAATTAAATTCAAAATTCACCAAACTTCCTATAGCAATTTAATCACGCTTATGTCCAAATGCATAGGGTGATTAATTTGGCATATTAACTGGAGCTAAACCCAAGAATAAATCACTTGTATTTTTTTTTTTTCGAGATTCAGCTAGGGGTGTACACAAGTCGGGTTGTAGGGAAAATATGGACCAACCCAAAGTGACTGAGTTGGCAAAATTTGAACCCTATTCGTTCAATTTTGAAGGGTCAACCCAACCCGTCCAACCCAACCGTTGGGTTGGACGGGTTGGCCTTTTTTTAAAAATTATATTTTTTTTTCAAATTTAAAAAATGAAAAACGAACAGTATAATAGTAAAATTTCCATTCAAATTCAACACATAAATCAGAATCGATCAAACAAACATAAAATAACTTTACAAAGCCTAAAACAATAGTTAATACCTTTGATTCCTCTAGGGCAAAGCAAAGTTATAAAATGAATATCTAAATAAACTAAAAAAGAAAATGTGTTAAGAACTCGTCCCAGAATTGAAGTAGAGTCAAATTCAGTTATGTATTGTATACTATGTAGAGGTTAACTAAATCCAAATATAGAGGGAATTTGGTTACTTGAATCCAAATAGAGGTGGATGAATTTAAAGAGTTGAATGTTATAAGTCAACAATTGTTTCTTCCAAACAAACCCTAAAAATTAATATCTCATTAAAACTAAAATAAAAAAAAATCATGTGTTGACTTCGATGAAAACCAAGGAAGAATGTTCAAAATTGAACCTTAGATATGTCCATAGAGGGGCGAACAACGGAGACTGCAAGGTGGAGGTGAAGAGGGAGGCGGAGGCAAACAACAGAGACTGCAAGGCGAAGGTGAAGAGGAGGCGAACAGAAGAGAGAAGGCAAACGGTAGAGAGAAGGCAAACGAGGGAGAGAGAAGGCGAACGAAGGAGAGAGAAGGCGACGATTATGTGTCTTGCGATTGAGGAAGAGGCTAAAGGAGTCAAGGAGGCGCTCGCAAAGTGGGGCAGATGCACGCTTGGTTTACTAATTATTAGTTTAAGGTTATATATATATATATATATATATTCTTATAACCAGGTCGGGTTAGGTCAACTCGACCCCTATTATTCCAATCTGGCTACTCGATCCAATTTTTTTTCATTTTTTCAACCCAACCGAATCCAGCATAAAATCTAACCCAACCCAATCCTTACAGTTTGGGTTGGGTAAGTTGGATTGATCGGGTTATAGATTTTTTTAACACCCCTAAATTCAGCCACCATAAACGTGAACCAATCTAAAAAAATAGCATTTGTTGCGAGAAATTTCAGTCAACGCCACGTCATCACAACAAACATTGTGATAATTAGTAATTAAGTTTTTGGTATTTGACTAAGATGGCCTAAAATGGTATACCATATTACAAGATTGATCCAAATTGTCCAAATTTTTCAGAAATGTCCTAAATTAACTAATATTTTACACAAATATAAGGCTCAAATGACCAATTTACCCATCTTTGATATTAATAATGTATTAAAAAATAGAAAAAGGAAAATAGACCATGATTAAAAATTGTATTTATTAGATATTCTTTGTAAATATGGCAAGTGATTAATTCTATTATGTTAATACTATAATCAAAATTACCCCTTAATTATTTTTCTTTTGATGATTTTGTTAAAAAATTCTTTCCTTCCAATTTCTCTCTTACTTTCCAATCTCTCTCTGTGTTCATTCTTTCTTTCTTTTTGCAATGTTTTTCATATATTCTACATAATTATAGTATATATTGAATAATACGATGTATATTTTATGAATGAAAGGTTTTAATATCAATTTGTTTGTGTATTTCATTTAAAATATTCATATCTTATGTAATAAATAATACGTTGTGTCTAAAACAACAATGATTATGTATGAAATTTGTTTATGTTTATAGAAACATGGATGAGAAAAAATTATGACAAGTATATGTAATATGTGTTATTAAAACATTAGTTGTTCTCTGGTATATCTAATGTTGAGGAAAATGGAATATGTTTAAGATGTAGGGACTTTGATGAAAGAATTGAAGATCTAGGAAATTGTATGAAAAGGTGGTTGAATGAGAAGGGTATGTTAAATTGGTTTATGAATAGTATATATGAAATAATACATTGTATATTTTATGAATGAAAGGTTATGTTATCAATTTGTTAAATTGGTTTATGTATTTTATTTCAAATATTTATATTATATGTAATAAATAATAAGTTATGTTTAAAACAATAATGATCATGTAGGAATGGTAGTCTATTAAATATAAAAAATTGAGAAACTTTGATTAGTACAATAGATGGAAATTTATGAAAAAAATATGGAAATAAAATAATTGAATTAAAAACTAAAATACGAATATTTCAAATAAAAGTTTGAAACAACATACAAAAAGTCTAATAATAAAAAGGAAAAACTTATTCAATAAGGAAAACTTTCATCTCTTTCGGTTATGGCCAACACGTCCACAATGATCACATTTAATACATCTCTTAAACTCCATTTTGAAAGGAATTCTAATCTTCTTTAGTCGACCAACTGAACATTTTATATTCTATGGGAGAATGACAACTTCAATTTCTGTATTATTGAATATATGTAGTAATTTTGAACAAATCACAAAACATAAATGATGGAAACGGAAGACATGCGCAGCGGAAAATAGGAACAAATTTTCACTCTAATTACAACTAATTAACATGCAACCCTAAACAAACAAATTAGAGATTAGGAAAAGCATACCTTTGATGTATTTTACGTGCACAAACCGGGACAACCACTAGAATTTACCTACTAATCTCGGGACAAAGTACCAGGTTGTGGGACCCAATTTGGTATAGGAAAAACAAGAAGATAATAGGGAATTGGAAGGTATAAAAGTTTGTTTGAGAAAATGGAGTGTAACAAATTTTTAATTTCTAAAATTACTAAAATTGGCAAAAGATTTCAACTATTTGAAAACACCCCTATTTATAGTTTAATTACATGCATTTTGCATATAATTAATTAGCCATATCTCAGCACCTAATATTCCACTAACTATTTAGTGGAACTTAGTGGGATAGGTGTCTACATCTTATGTAGCCACATATCCCACTAAGTGTTAGTGGGATTATCCAACAAAATGTTGGATTTTTCCACTAACTTAGCCCAAGGGTAAAATGGTCAATTTAACTTTCAAGTCAAAAGTCAAACTTTGACTTTTTTAAGTCAAAGGTTAATATTTTGACTTTTTACTATTTTGTCCTTCTTGACTAATTTTGACCTCCCGAGCATGAATCCGCATTCATTTTTCCAAAATTCAAATCACATTTG
>JBBPDI010000023.1:13058255-13078515 GCA_037974545.1 Cucumis variabilis
TAAAATAATTTTGCCCGAGTATTCTCTTCTTCTAGACTTCGATTTTGACATCTCCTATGATGTGGAGAGATTCGTGGGTCGGGTCATTTCCTCCATTTTCGACAATGATTTCATTTTTTTTATAATTTGAGTCTCACCATCTCCAATCTGAAAAGTGGTTTTGTTTTTTTGTTCCCACAAGTTATTTCTTCTTTAATTGGCTCATCCATATTCTTCATTGTGAATCCCAATCTGCTTGTCTTCACTGATAATTTTTGCTTCACTGCCAAGAATTTTGATCGTGTTGCCTTCTTTTTTTGAAATTATTTGTGGCTCCTCTATTTTTGTTCATCGTTTTCTTTCTTGTTGTATATTTGTTGGATTACATCTTTTCCAAGTTCTTGTAAATGTTCTGAAAATTGCTCTACGTTTTGAGTTCTCTCCAAACAAACGTTGAATTTTCTTGACATCCTTCATCATAATTGTCGTAGAACCGATTTTTTAATTTTCTTGCATATTTCTCTGTCTTTCTTGATTGTTCTTTATAACAAAAATAATAACTTTTGTCTAGTTTTATAAAATTTCATTCTTGACAATTTTTTTTTATTATTATTTTTAGGGTTCCTTCTTATGAAATGTGTGTTATTCGGCGACGAGCACAACTCACAAAGCTCTCTTTTGTGATTAGCGTTATGAAGAGTTTCTTGGCTTTTCACTAATGTCAATCTGACATAGGCCCAAACGCCTGATTTGAAACCAAAACAAATGTATACCAAATGGAAGAATTTTATTTATGTTTAAAAGTTGTGAATATGCAAGAAGACAATTACTCAATTTATAGCGAAAATAAACTAATCCTAATCCTAATTAATAAAAAAAATCAATCATAACCTAATTAATAAAAAACTAATCCTAATACTAATAAAACCAAAGAAACTAATCCTAATCCTAATAATTTAAAGACTTGACCACAATACCCTTTTTCTACTACATCTTTCTATCCCTAAAAAAATGGACACTTGCAAAAATGGCAAAACAAGTTATTATAATTAAGTTCATATCACATACTTTATTATTTGCGAAAATGACAAAAACAAAGCTCAACCCACACATCAAGAAATAAATGTCACAAATTCCATCGTTACTAATATACATTTGATATACTTTATACACATATGATACACCTAATACCTCTTGATACACTTGATACATGTGATACATTTTATAGATACACTTGATGCACCTGATACTTTTTTATACACTCGATACCTTTTGATACATACCTGAAACATCTTGATATACACAATACTCCTCGTTACACTTGATTCTTCTTAATACACTTGATTAGTTTTATACACTTAAAGGCTTCACTTATAAGTTTGATATCACTTGATACACCACAAATAAACTTGTTATGCTTCATTGGTACACTTAACAAATTTCATACGTTTGATGTACATGATATGTTTGATATATCCGATGCACTGCAGATACACTTAGTATTCTTCACTTATACATTTGATTGATTAAATACACTTGATATGCTTGAAGTCCTATTTATACACTTGATATACTATTGATATACACTTGTAAACTTGATTCATATACTTGATAATAATTTACTTTACCGATATACTTTAACAATATATTGTTGATATACTTGAAAATGATACACTGAATTATATCATTCATATACTTGATAATGATACACTGAGTTATATCATTCATATACTTAATAATACTATAATGAACTGCATAACATTTAAAAATTAAAAATGAAAATCACATAGTAAGTATATCAACCAATTAATACATATAATATAAGTATATCACAACACTGATATACAAAACTGAGAGACAAAGTAAAACAAAAAAAATCAATGTAAAAAAACGAGACAAAATCATTTGAAATTAGATTTAACTTAAAATACACATCGAAGAAAGTAAAAAAAAAATAATAAATGAAGTTAAATCTCTGATCATCAACCCTTATATTTCATATTACAATTAATGTACTATTGATATTCTAAAATCAAGATTAAGACAGAAAGAACAAATATTTATTCTCGTATAAGAATAAATAAATAAATAGGGCCTTAAAAAGTGGAAGAATAAATAAATAATGAGTAGGGCATTAAAAAGAGGAAGAGAAATAAGTTATTGAATAGTGGTTTAGGTAGGAATAAATAACAAATTTAAGATGAAGAGTATTTTTATAAGTGAAAATTTTACTATATTTGCAAAATTCTAAAACAATGTGCTATATTTGCTATACCATATTCTCAAAATGTTACCCTATGCAATTTTTTCAAAAAAAGAAAACTTGTCATCAAGTTTTGAAACAAAAATGAAGGTAAAAATAAAAAAAGTAAGCCACTCGAAACATATTGAAATATTTAACATAAAAATTATCCAATCTTCATGATCGCAATGAACCGAAGAACTAATTTGTTAAAAAAAACTCTATTGTAAGAAGAATGTGCACTCTTCAGCAAATGAGGAAAAACCCATTTTGTAAGAGTGAAAAAGATCCAATTGGGGATAGTTGTTTTTTTTTTGTTTTTTTTTGCAATTCATTTGAATGTGTGTGGGTTAGTTAATAGACTTCAAAAACAAAAGGGATGTGTTTTTGGTAGAAACATAATGCACAGGTCATGAGTTTTTCGAGTAGGTTTTGAAAAAAGGTGAAAATTTTGCGAGACCAAATTGGGTTGCCAAAAAGTTGTGTCATCTTCTTCTTCTTTGTGTACAACTACAAATGGGTTGCCAGCATGCTTTCGAGGATCTTCTTCATTAACCACATGATTTTGTTCATTATTTTCTATAAACGATGTGCTTTTCATCTTCTTAGTAGGATCTTTTGGTTTGGTCACATTTGCCTTGCCGACGAAATACCCAAACATTTTTGTAAGGCACTGGTCGTGTACCGCCAATGCGATGAAGGCCCTACGATAAAGATATTGTGCAAAGGGACTATGGTAAGAAAGGCATCTACACGAAGAGAGTTACGTGCCCGACATTTGGGCAAGATTGAGCTTTTCCAACTAGGAACAGTGATGTGACCCTGATGTCAATAGGTCGATGATTGATTAGATCTTACTGACCAATCGGAGTTGAGGATAAGGGGATGATAGAGACACATGGTGTTTTAAGATTGGGCCACTTCTCGCCATCTGAAAGGGTAAGCATCCAGCATGGAAAGACTCATCGAAGAGTTCTATAAATAGAGAAATTCAGGGCTTTTGAAGTTACTTTTACTCTAAACTTGCTTAGAAAGAATTGGGAGTGTATCCAAAGATTTTAAAACATGGAATGACCTTATTTTCGATAAGAAATCTGATAAGTGAAAGGGAGACTCTTGGATGGGGAAGCTAGGCCAAGACCTAGTTTATTGTGATTGTGAGTGGTTCTTAAAATACTTTACAAAATAAAAGGAATTTAAAAAACGTATTAAAATCTTTCAAACGTATTTTCTTTGAACCTACAATAATGTGAATCTCTTCATGCTTTCAAATTCTCAATGTATGAAGCACTTGAAAGACTAAAATGAGACAATAAACTACTTAAGGAGTATAGTGTACGAACTTCTAAGGGAAGTAAATATTTTGAAAACTATTCTTCTGAACCTAATTTGATAATCATGATTGAAGCCTGCGACATATGTTATTTTATGATGTTGGTATTAATTAGAAGAAACTCATGAGATGTTAAAAAGCTGAAATAAAATATTTGTGTACCCTATTTGGTAGAATGCTCCATTCATGCTGTGTGATCTTGAATAGGATACCTCATACTTGTTGTGTGGTCTGGTATGAGATGCCTTGTGCTTGTTGTGTGATCTGGCATCGAAAGATGCATTAGGCGTAAGGAAATTGATGGTATGTGCTAGTGCGTTGAGATTTTTTAGCATGGTTGTAACTTGGCAAAAGAATGTGACAAACACTTGAGCCAAGGGAAGGGTACAAAGATGAAATTGATAGGCAGGATGAATCTACGAAATAAACACTTTGTGTGCAAAAAGCATATGATGCAATAAATGTTTCTCTGATTTGTACTAGTTAATTTACCTTTTGTTGAGTATGATCACACTGCGATAAAGCAAATTTGATTTGATTAAAGCGATTGATGAAAGATCCTACTCATTAGAAGTTTCGTCTAACATTTTCAATATTTTGCTATATTTCCCCCTCTCCCCCTCCAGGTAGCAAAGGACCTTCGACATTAAACTTGCAATCTTGATCATCTATTATGCCTCCTTAATCGCATCATTTTGGTAGTGGCCATTGTCTACTCGCATAGCATGTAGTAGCTAGGCAAGTGGAGTTCAAAGTCTTGATGAATTATATTAAGATGTTGTAAAAGTATCAGATGTACCTCTATTCAAATTATCAATGAAACACTCGAAGTTCATAAAGTTTTATGTTCCACATTATGTTTTTGTGTTTATCTTTTAAATTTTGCTCACTAGATGTTCGACACGTTACTTCGCAAAGAATATCACCTAGAATGTCTAGGAGGTCATGTCACCATTCCATTACATAGAATGCTTTGGGGCAAGGCATGAAATTTTTTTATTTGAGATATATTTCCTCATTGTTTTGTAGTTGACTTTAATTAGGTTTTCAGGTTTCTTTAAATCAGTTTGCTCGTGGGTATTTTCTTCTCTTTTTTTTTTGAAATTTTGTGTGACCTCCCTGATATTTGTTCATCGTTTTCTTCTTCATAGCGATTTCTTGAATTACATCTTTTTATGTTCTCGCAAATTTTCTGAAAATTGCTTTTACATTTTGAGTTATCTAACTGAACAAACATTGAATTGTTTTGACATAGATCTTCATTTCTTCAAAACTTCACGATTGATGTACAAATTAAGTGTTCTTGAACAAGATTCTTCGTCATAATTGTTGTAGCACCAATTCTTGAATTTTCTTGCAAGTTTTTTAGTTTTTCTTGGTTGTTCTCTATAATAATTTTTATCCCAAATTGCAGTAGTTCTTGTATAAAATTTCATTCTTGCAAAATCTTGATAAATCTTTGTTTTTTTCTTAGAATTTAAGAGTTCTCTTTGTTAGATGTGTGTTGTTCTCAACAATGAGCACTACTCACAAAGCTCCCTATTGTGATCGGCGTCACATAGAGTTTCTCTGTTTTTCACCAATGGCAATCAACATTGGTCTACATGGTTACTCTAACACCAAATTGATATATACCAAATGAGAGAATTTTAGTAATATTTAAAAGTTGTGAATACAAGAAGACAAGTACTCTATTTATCGCGGAATCAAACTAATCCAAATCCTAATTAATAATAGAAACCAACGTAACCATAATCCTAATTAATAAAAGAAACCAATGCTAATCCTAATAAGCCAAAGAAATTAATCCTAGTAAATTAAGGAATTGGCCATAACTCCATATTCCTACTACATTAATGGTTGGTTCAAATGGACATGTAATTACTATACTATACCTTCAGTGTGTCCCTAGCTTCCCGTCCTACTTGATAAAAGAAACAAAGGGTGAAGTAATTTTGTACTTCATATTGTCATTGTGATTTGGTGTCTTAGTTTAATTAAATAGATATTGGTGCTTTATTTGGTAGTAAATTTTGTTCAGTAGCATCTTTGTGTAATTTCTTCATTTTATAATACAGTTTTATCGAATTATATGTCATAAAACTCATAGATAGTAAATGTAATTCAATGATCGGTATTAATAAAGTGTTATTATTGCAATTTCAATAAAGTGTTGTTGAGTATATTATTACTTTTAGAGAAAATAAAAATAAATAGATAAAAATGTTTAAGCTCAAAACACTGAAAATGAACAATGAAAAGCGAAAACAGAATTATGTCCCCGTATGGCATGTCACAGATCCTTCTTATCACTCGCCAGTTTTTCCTCTATCTTTATCTTTGCCTGAAATATTAAACATAGAGAAGGATGAGTATAAACAAATACTCAGTAAGAGACTCACTACTAGTCCAACTATGTCTGTTAACTTTAGGGTCACGTAAGGAAGTACCCCAAAACTATCGTGCTCTCGAACACATGCGTTATTCAGTGATCTCATAGGGACACATCTGGGCTTTCGATAAACCCAAAGGAAGCACCTAAGAGAAACTGGTCTTCGATGAACCCGAAGGAATGCCTAAGAGAATCAGGCTGTAAGTGACCCTGTCAAATCACTCATAAAAGTTGACCACACAAGCATAAGTCACACATACATAAATAGGTGGTGATCCAGAGGGATACCCATATGAGTTCGACCCTAACAAATAAAACTGATAGAACACCACAGTCTATAGCATGTAATATAACATTAACATCGTAATATGACTCAAATATTAACCATAGCGTCCTTATCATGTTATTAACATACCATGCTTTATAACATATCAGTCATCTCAGTCATATTATATCTTAGTCATAACACATCAATCATAACATATCGGTCACAATACATCAGTGATAACACATCAGTCATAACACACAGTTGTAACACATAGTCATAACACCTCAATCATAATACATTAGATTATAATCATAACCTATCATCCCTATCAATCGTATTATACATTTTAGCTCCATTAGTGCATAATAAAAAAATACATGCAAGCTCTTAGTCTATTTTCGAAGGTCTAATAGTATAATCCAAATATTCTTAATTAATAAAATTAATTAAGAGGAAATTTAAATATCTTAATCAATAAAATTAACATTTGGCTATCATCCAAATATTCTTCCAAATTAACTTGCTCAAAATTGAGGTTAAAACCAATTCAACCTTGATGGAAAAAATTCGTCATATAAATCTTCAAGATTTGAAAAAGGGACTTCCAAAGGCATGCAACCAAAATTTAAATACCAATAATAAACTTAAGAAGGTGAAGAACTTTTTTATCTCACTTTTCAATTTGAGCATTTCAATGCAAGCTCCAATTTAATTGATAATAATTATATATATATATTACATATAATTATCAAATCTTCAACAAAATTTTCACTCTTCAATTTAATTAAATAACATCCAAATTATTTAATAAATTTCAATTTTCATAAAACCAAATAATTTTCACAACTTTACTTAAATCTCATAAAATACAATTAAATCAAATTCTCAACAAACACCACAAATTCAAATCCACTAATTAATTAAATATTTATCCAACAAATATCTAATTAATTCCAATGTCACAAAATCAAATTATTCTCATTATGTGAAATCAAAATAATTCCCAATAAGTTAATTCTAATTGAACAAAACAAAAATTATTATTTAAAAAAATTATTCTTAATTTTTTTGGCGTTACAATCTTCCCTCCTTTAAGAAACTTTCTTACTCGAAAGTTCTAGTGCTCGAACAACTCGAGATATTAGGCTCTCATCTCATAATTAATAGCATTCTCCATCAAAATTTTAAAATCTTTAATTAAATATACATATCCATGTACATATATTTAATTAATCTAACACATTACACCAAATAAATTCCATAACTTTTAATTTTAATTAATCTAAACACCCAATAAATTTCTTAACCTCCAATATCAATTAATGTAACACCAATGATAAGTTTCTTAAATTTTGGGGGTGTTACATAAATAAATAAGGTAAATATTTAAATAAAATGTCCAAAATTTAAAATATTGACAAACAAGTAAATAGACGCAGAAGTAGAACTGAGTCCCCATATAGCATGCCATGGATCCTTCTTGTCCCTCATCAACTTTCTAGAGCTTCTATCTTTGCCTAAAATATTAAACATAGAAAATAGTGAGTATATAAAATATACTCAGTAAGAGACTCACTACTAGTCCCGCTAGGTTATCTGTTAACTTCTCATTAGAAACATAATAATAGTGTCATATGTCCAATGAAGCACACCTGGGCGAGTGAGACCATACAAACACCCCTTATCGTGTAAGTGACTCGTAGGAACACCTCCTTATCATGCAAGTATTCATAGGTACACACTCCATAAACATGTCTGTTATACGTAGGTACACCCTTTATCGTGCGAGTGGTTTTGTCGAAACATCCCTTATCGTGTGACTGACCCCGTATACAAAGTAAAACTATCCCCTAACCATGTATGTAATCCGTAGGTACACTCCTAAATTGTACGAGTGATTTCGTAGAAACACCCCTTATTGTACGAGTAATCACAATACATATAGGGTAAAAAACTCAACAGACAAAGTTAACAGCACACCACAGTTCAAAAGCATGTAACATCATCATAACATCACAAACATGACATGAATATTAATTGTAACGTCCTTAATCATGTGATTAATATGTCATGTATCATAAACGTCATAAACATATCACTCATCATCATCAACATAATATCAATCAGCATCATCATCTCATTATGCATTTTCAGTTACTATTAATGTATATTCACAAAATACATGCAAACTCTTCAAATTTAATTCGAAGATCCAGTAGTAGAATCTCTTACCTTGAGATTGGTTATAATTTTATTCCACAGTCACAGTTTTTCTAACGAACAAATCCTAAACTTAGTAAGGGAAAAATTAATACCTTAAATAAATTAACAGTTGGCTACGGTCTCTAAAATTCTCCAATTAATCAACTTACCCAAAGTTGAGGTTCAATTCAACCTTAATTGGAAAAATTCCTCAAAGTTAATTATTTCAATTTTGCCAATTAACCTTTAAGCAAAACTCTAAATTAATTTAAATTAAATCCAAATTGATTTAATTAGAGTCCAAAAAAGTAACAATTGATGGATATATCCAAAACCATAAAAACTCACCACAAAACTCACCAAACTTGCTCAAAATATGTGGAAAGGGACAAATAGGCTCGAGTTAAGGGACATATGACTCAGCTTGGAGCAAATTGACGTGGGAAAGCTCAGACGGAGACTTCACGCATGATAGGAAGCTTGGACGATGATGAATTTGTGCGGCAAGGGAGGCCAGCTTTGAAATCAGCAAATGGAGAGGAATCTGACGATGCTTGGCAGACGATGTGCGACTTCAGTCCATGAACAATGAAGAGAACGATGCTATAAGGAGACGACGGACTGCTTCACTGCTGAGCTTCGACAGAAGATGCACAACATAAGATGAAGAGGCTCAACAGGAAGCTGCGTGCAATGGAAGGAGATTGACAACAACGTCAATCTGCACGGCGATTGGGCGTCGACTGACGATAAACAGAGGTGGCGACGACAGTTAGGGTTTACCAAGAGGAAAAAGAAGATGGTGGGTTGAATTTCTTTTTGACTTCACGAAAATTGAGAAGACCTATTTAATAATAATAATATTAATATCATTATTATTATTTCTTTTTCCAAATATTTTTTTCCTTTTTCTCTTTCAAAATCAAATCTTTTTCTCTTCATTAATTATCCATTTAAATTAACTTTATTTTTTTTACCAAAATACAATATCTTTTTCAAATAATTATATTTTCCACGATATAATTATTTTTCTTGGTTTTCTCAATAAATACATTTCCTTCACTTACTTATCCTTCACAATTATTTATCTTTATCTTTTTTCTTTCCAAAAGAAAATATTTTCCTTAAATAACTATATTTTCACAAATATCATTATCGTTTCTTTTTCCACAATAAATATATATATATATATAAATCAAATCTCTAAAAAATTTCCACTCCTTCAATTTAATTAAATAAACATCCAATATTATTTAATTAAATGTCAATGTTCATAAAACCAAATAATTTCAATTGAATGACACCAAACAACGTGCAATAAATTAAAATAAACTAAGATAATTATTTTAATTTCAAGGCATTACACTATAGTATAGGGATAAAGTTGGATACCTTTTCGTGGTAACACTATGGATACTACCTACTTCATACTTGATACAAATGTAATGATTCAACGTGTTCGTGTAGGTTACATACGAGTGAGGATATCATATGCAATGAGTTTGCATAAGATCAAACCACGATATAGTAACTACTAGATGTAACTCCGTTAACTAATTAGATTTCTGTTTCATTAGGATGACCTAGGTAACTTAGTCTTAATCCTGTGTGTATATTATAAATTCTTGTTTGTGAGGGATTGTCCTTTGATTTGTACAGATGAGAGTGGCCAAATTGTTGACTCAATAAGCTTATCATTTTGGAGATAAGACTAAGTGAAAAGTTGAGAACATAATCACACAAGATGAAATGCACTCCTTCTTAACTTTAAGGTAAGTAGATAAGTGTTCTTTAAAATGGTGTCTCAGAGATTTGAATAAAGGGTCCTACCCTCTCTATAGCATGAGAGAAGATTTTTGTTTATTGATTGGACCATAACAGGTTGTTCATAGAGAAGCACTGGTATTTAAAGACTGGAGATAACCTATGGTAAAATAATAATTTGATCCAATTGGAGTTATGGAAACTTATGAAGGACTAATGCTTGAATTATTCTATGCATAAGTTTCTATTGTTGATTTATCATGCTGAGCTCTAAGTGAGGGAATATTACACGACTGAATAGGGTTAGACATTAAACGGTACATTTCTATTCAGTCTTATATAAACTCTTTACATAGGATAGCTCCACCTTCAAGTCTAAACATGAACGATTCAGGATCACATCATTTGTACTGACTACAAAACAGGTCCATCCATAGTGTCCCTAGAATAAGGTGTCCAACTTTTATTCATATATTATGAACCATTTAGACTATATACTTGAACTTGATCATGTCACACCTCAAACCGTACTGCGATAAAAATGCTGAAGTAGTAGGAATAGGATATGAGTTTGTTACAACCTTGAAATTTTTTATCTCAAAATATTATTCTTAACTCCTTTTATTCTATCAACAAAACTCAAAACGCAACGATGGTCAACCTAAATGCCAAGTATAATAAATACCTACCAAAACATTTATTAATAACAAGCGTTTGATACATAATTACAACACTTTAACCAAACAACCAATGCTTAACTTTTCCAAAATATCTGGCGTCATCTTGCTGGAAATCCTTCAATCTTCTTCTCTACTTGGCCTAAACGCTTAATCCTGGAAGATGAATTTTTAAAAGAATAAGTCTAAAGACTTAGTGAGGTTTTATGAAACCCTTTTCACAATACCTTTTCATAAACATCATTTTATTTCATTTCACATAAATAACATCAAATCATTTCATCTCGCATAAACCTTTCTTTATGCTTAACAAACATATTCATAACATAACAATTTCACATACACATACATTAGTTCACATTCATTCCTTTTACCAAGGATCCTGAATCATTCTCTACGCTTGGTCTTATTACCTCTCATTTGACTATTGTATCAATAGCATTCAAAAATATAAAGATTTGTCCTTGTTGCTCAGACCGCTAAGCTTTATACGCTCCTTTCAACGCATAAGTCAGATTCTTATCACCATGTGGTCCATACACCCCATGGCGGCCTTGACTCTTTAAGTGCACATAAAAGTTAACATCATCTCAAGGAATCAATTAGTGGTTTGAAAACCATTTCATAGCATGAAAATCGTAATCATCAAATCAAGATTTAACATTACAAATCATGTTAGAACACATATAAAATTTTCATAGAAATATCTTTTTGAAACACTTTCTCATTTGAAATCATCTTTCAAAATAGTAAAGCGGAACCACAAAACTTTTAAGAATAAAACCACTCACCACACCTTAACAAAAATCCTCCTCTTCGTTCTCTTCTCGTGGAGAGGGAAGAGATATTTTCTTAATCTTACACGTTAACCCCTATCAAATCAGATTTGATATTTTCTTAGTCAGACCTTACTTCTGACCTAACCCCATATCACAAATAATTTTAACCACTTAACACTTCTCGCGAACAATCTTATCGTGTAGTTATATTTTTACAAGAAACCTTCCTCACAAACTAACCACCTTTTACTCGTTTAGAATACTTATCACGAACTTAAACTTCAAGGTTTCCTCGCAGACTTCTTCATCGCGAAACTCTTGGTTCTTATCTTGAAGACTACCCAAACCCCTAGTCGTTTTAGTCAAAACTTAACTTACACAAACTTTCTTTTGAGAGTGTTTATACTTATAGATTCTACTGCAAATCCTTCTTTTCTAAAAACTTCCTCACGAATTAACTTCTTAATCGCAAAACTTATACTAACCATACAAGATTTTATCATTTAATCCTTTTCGTGGATTTATTCAAACGCCAATTTCTATAGTACTTTTAGCCAAAATTTTACTTTCTATACTCAACTTAAAAATTGGTCTCACAGATCCATGGTTATGTCTCTATATAAAGTTCAAGTTTACTCAAGATTGCCTTGGGACCTTAGTTTATTAGATTCATGACTATAGTATTCAATTTTACTAACAAAATCTTAATAATAATTTTATTGAACATAATATGATTTTGACTTACAAACTACGAGTTTTAGGACATAAGTTCCAACAAGATCAAAATTATTCCACCATTGAATGAACCATAAAGGAAAATTAATTTTGTAGCCATTTAGACAAAAGAAAATAAACTATGTGGTTCATGTTTGAAAATTAAATTACTTTAAACCATGCTTTGAAAGGAATTTTTCTAAAAATTCCTTGATTCCAATGAGTTGGATTTATGGCTTTAATTGTTTATTTTTAATTTTGAATTAGTGACCTTAGTTAGATCATTTTTATCTTGAACATGAGTTATTTCTACAAATTTTGTGTCTATTAAAATAAACTCATAAAATTTTCTAGTTTTTCTGAGGTCTTTTGAAAGAAAATTGAAGCCCTCAGGGAATATTTTTTAAACAGTCTCATCTAGGGTGAGACTTTGATATTTCGATTTTATGATAGGATTATAGATCATGATTGGTTTTTAACAATACGTTTTAATCTCAGGTCGCAACACATCATTTTCAAGAGTGATGGCTTAAGAATATGTAGTGGGAGGAGGAGTAGATGACTCCATGTTTGAAGAAGGACAGGACGAATAACTCATTTGAACGATTCTATCAGAAGAACAGACAATCTTAGTTAAAAGCCTAGGTGAAGTAGAAGACTCTATGGGATATTTAATCCGTATGTCAGATGATCTTAATCTTGATTGGGCATCATGGTAAACCCCAAATATATTGCATATTGATATGCACATAAGTGAGGATGCAGAGTTTGAAGAAGAAGATAGACGACTAACCTTTGAAGAGGTCGATGTTCCTCTTCCTCTATCTAAAGGGATAGAAGCCCATAACGACAAAAGATTTTACAGAACTATTTCTCAATTTAATTTGAAAATTTCAAAATACCAATACATTGGCAAAATAATACAGAAACTAATTTTTTATTATTAATTGTACGTTTAAACTGGATAATTTTGTGTGTGCAAAATGCAATTGCAATACATCACCGAGTCAGGTCATCACACGTAATGTGTTCACTGTAACTCTCTGAATTGCATGCTTGGATTCTAGACGATGAGTTCTGGGTCATGATCGTAGCATGCAAAATGCTCACTATGCACATCTTCATTGCGTAATACTTAAGTCCTCCTTGAGTATAAGTTTTCCTACTGCTTACCCAAGTGCGAAACAGTAGGTTTACCTAGATGATCCAAGGTCGAACACTTAGAATTGTTGATAAACATCAGTTTTAATGAATTGCTCATTAGTTTAGGCATTTTGAGAATTAATTACAAAGGTATAAAAGAATCAAGGCTAGAATTAAAACTACATATGTACGTCTAGAGAATCTGTAAAAGGGGTAAATGGATGCAAAATGAAATTGTATGCAAACTAACTTGTATGCGAGAAAGAGTGAAGGAACGTCTATGCGTCATTAGGTGACTAAGCAATGCAATAGTTTTAATATGATTTAACTTACTCTATCAGCTTATGATTAAGGCGAGCTCCTCTCAGGGTCATTGAATGCCACATATAGTCTCCTTTTGGGATCTACATGAGTAAGTTTGATTGGACAAGATAGATCTAGGAGCATTCATTTATAAAACTTATTGAACTTCACAATTAAGAACAGCAACCTCCCGGCGACTAATGTCCACACTTGTTCACCTTTTAGGATACAAATGTTGGAAGTTATCTCGATAAAGTGGAGTTTTTTGTCAAACTCCTCCTTACGCGCATTAGCCTTATTCTTTCTACCTACCCTCTCAAGTAGTTGGCGATGAACACTGACTAAGCGATGAATATAGCTTAACTAATGCGATAAGGATTATAAGTTGTACTTCTTATGTGAGACTCGTTTTTAATTAGAGTATAGGAAGTAAAATTTGACTAAAAGTATTAAAGAAATTGGTGTTTGAATAAATTTGCGAAAAGGATTAAACGATAAAATCTTTTATGGTTATTATAAGTTTTGCAATTAAGAAGTTAATTCACGAGAAAATTTTGAGAAAAAAAATTTGCAGTAGAATCTATAAATCTAAATGCTCTCGAAAGAAATTCTGCGTAAGTTAAGTGAAATTTTGACTAAAACGACTAGGCGTTTGGGTAGTCTTCACGATAAGAACTAAGGATTTCGTGATGAAGAAGTCTTGCGAGAAAGCCTTGAAGTTTAAGTTCGCGATAGTGTTCTAAGCGAGTAAAAGTTGGTTAGTTCATGAGGAAGATTTCTTGTAAAAATATAACCACGTGATAAGGTTATTCGTGAGAAATGTTTAGTGGTTAAAGTTATTTGCGGTATGGTGTTAGGACAGAAGTAACGTCTAGAGAAGAAAATGTCAAATCTGATTTTAAAAGGGTTAACATATAAGATTAAGAAGTTAAAGCATGGTTGGATTGAGTATTATAATTACACGTATAAAGTTTTAAGCAGGAGTTGGGAAGCTGAGAAGAGTATAAGCATGACTAACATAGTTTAAGGGCTCTATAAATAGAGGACTTGGTCATTAAGTAAGAAAAAAAAGAGCTAAAATGCTGCTATTTTGCTGTGGTGAGAAGAAGAAAAACAAAATGTTACATACGGTGATTTGTTCCACGAGAAGAGAAGGAAGAGGAGGATTTTTGTTAAAAGTGTGGTGAGTGGTTTTCTTCTTAAAAGTTTTGTGATTCCATTTTACTATTTTGAAAGATGATCATTTCAAATGAGAAAATGTTTCAAAAAGAGATTTCTATGAAAAGTTTATATATGTTCAAGCATGATTTATAATGTTAAAGCTTGATTTGATGATTACAATTTTCATGCTATGAAATGGTTTTCAAACCATTAGTTGATTCCTTGAGATGATGCTAACTTTTATGTGCACATAAAGAGTCAAAGCCACCATGGGTGTACGGACTACATGGTGATAAGAAGCTAACTTATGTGTTGAAAGGAGTGTATAAAGCTTAATGGGCTGAACAACAAGGACGAATCTGTATGTTCTCGGATGCTATTGATACAGTAGTTAAACGCAAGGTAATGAGACCAAGCGTAGAGAACGATTCAAGATCCTTAGAGAAAGAAATAACTATTAATTAATGTGTGTTTATGTGAAATTGTTGTGTTATAAATGTGTTTGTTAAGCATAAAGAAAGGTTTATGCAAGATGAAATGATTTGATGTTATTTATGTGAAACAATGTTTATGAAAATGTATTACGAAAAGGATTTCATAAAACCTCACTAAGTCTTTTAGACTTATTCTTTAAAAAATTCATCTTCCAAGATCAGGCGTTTAGGCCAAGTAGAGAAGAAGGTTGAAGGATTTGTGCCGAGATGACTTCAGATGTTTTAGAAATAGTTAAGCATTGGTTATTTAGTCAAAGTGTTGTAATTATATATCAAACGTCTGTTATTATTAAAGTATACGTTTTTGTAGGTATTTATTGTACTTGGCATTTAGGTTGACCACCGTTGCGTTTTGAGTTTTGTTGATAGTATAAAAGGAGTTGAGAATAAGATTTTGTGATAAGAAAATTTCGATATTGTAACAAACTCACATCCCATTCCTACTATTTCGACATTATCGTCGCAGTATGGTTTGGGGTGTGCATCTTACCAATGACTATCACTAACTTACACTACTAATAATACTTAGACAAATGAAAAGTAAAGAAATGATGCATTGAAAAGGTATAAACATGTAATATGTGTAATGAATGTAGGTCTTAGGCCATTGTACAATATGAACAATTTATATTACAAAGAAGTGTAAAAATGGAGAGAGACGAGAGTGGAGAAATATTAAAAGTTAGGGGATAATGGAAGCATAGATCCATTCTCGAAAGCCAAGCATTCGCTTTTACAACTGATTAGAGAAAAAGAAGAAACATTTACAAACGGTAAAAAGGCTATTCCTTTCTACTTCTCTCTTTAGGATTTGCACCCATTCAGCCATTGGACCTATTTGGGCCTTTATTTGTGAGTTGACGAAGATGGCGTCATATAAGCAACATTTTGTTGGGAAATTTCTATCTTCTAAACTTGACAGCATCGTCCACCCAAAAAGTGTCTGTCACAAATCACATCATCTCTAACCACCGTTCTTGTCTTCTAGTGACCCTTCTTAACATGATAACTTTGTTCCTCGCCTGAAGACGTTAATCGCAAGGTGAGTTCCTGGTTGCAGTCCTTCCGCAAGATGTGTTCTACGGTTCACTAGTTTCTTTATTCATTATCCTGCGTTTAAACCTGAAAATTGTGTGAAACAGGCATAACACTTATGTAAAGTATATTTTCAAGTACTTATGCATTTACAACGCAAGTTACACATTTTGATCATCTTTATGTATCTTTTATCTTCATTATTCTAATATAAGAGGCTATAATAACGGGTATTTATTCACGCTATCAATTATAATTTAAAGGCTAAGCATGCTTTCTAATTATAGATTAAATAAAGAAAAACTTACTTAGTTTGACGCCTCTTAATCTACTAAAACTCCAAATTGGGACACCTCTTATCGAAGACCTTCCTATCTGCCTCTAGGTGAGATTGATTTGTGGAAACCAATTATTATGAAAAAAGGTTTAGAGAGAAACTATTTTTACAAAGAGCAAAAGGATTAGCTTAATTTGATTAAGAAAAATTGTTTTTCTTTTGCATATTTATAACTCCCTTTCCTTGAGAGAGTAGGAGAGAATCATGAGATTCTATTTATTTAAAAACATTAAATTAATAGAAATTTCAAATCTACTAATTTTAATTAATTAATCAATTAATAATTAATTAAATCATATTTAATTAATATTTCATTAAAATTATATTTTATGAATATCCCTCCAAAATCTTATAGTTTTAAATTAATTTAATTAAATAAAATAAAACTAAACTATTAATTAATTTTCGAATTAATTAATAGCTAAATTAAATATTTTATATTTAACTTAAATTAAATTTGAATCGTATTCAAATATAAATTTCTCTCATAATCAATAATTTTAATATGAAGTCAATTCACATTAAACTAATATTTGAATTCATTCAAATATTTTATCTCTCATAAATTAATTTTGAATCATATCCAAAATTCAATTTATATAATAAAGTTTGATTAATATATAAACTTTATTATAATGTATCATCATACATGATACTAATTCTCAAAGTAAATTTGAACATTTCAATGTTCAAATTACAACCAATATAAAAAAATCTCATTACTCTTTACGAGCTAGGAAGGGGACCTAATGATCTACAAATCAGAAGCTACAACAATATGAGATTAATTGCTAAACTCATTAACCACATTAATCAATATTTGTTAATTGTGTGTACACTCCACTAAAGACTCACAACTGAACTCTTCTCATTGTAGATATATTTCTGTGTCCATAGATATAGACCAATAACAGTAAGTTAGTCCTTCACAAGTGTTCGTAACACCAACTGGGTCAAATTACCACTTTACCCTTGGGTTACCTCTAGTTCTTAAATACAAGTGCTTCTCTAATGAACAACTTGTTTATGGTCTAACCAATAAAAATAAACCCCTCTCGTGCCATAGAGAGGGTAAGGCCCTTTGTTTTAGTCCTAGACACACCATTTAAGAGAACACTCATATACTTACCCTAAAATAGGAAATGAGTGAATTTCATCTTGTGTAATTATGTTTCCAACTCTTCACTCGGTTTTATCCCCAAAATGTAATCATATTGAGTCAGCAATCTGGCCACTCTCACCCAAATAAATCAAAGGATAATCAATCGAGAACAAGAGTTCATAATACACTAAGGATTAAGACTAAGTTACCTAGATCATCCTAATGAAATAGAAACCTATCTAGTTAACGGAGTTACATCTAGTGGTTACTATTTTGTGGTTTGGTCTTATGCAAACTCATTGCATAGGATATCTTTACTTTCATGTCACCTACACGAAAGCGTTGGATCATTGCGTTTGTATTAAATACAAAGTGAGTTGTATCCATAATGTTATCAGGATAAGCCTTATCCTATACTATAGACCCTTTAAGCTAATCTCAAACATTGTTTATTGTAGGTCTCTACATACTATTCAAGACTCATCAAACACCTTAGGATGTCTGTTTATTGGATTTGGGTTATCAAGACAAAACTAATAATATAATCAATAACAATTATTGAAATTACAATAATAACACTATTAATAATTATTAATGGATTATAGTTACAATCTATGAGTTTTATGACATAAATCCCAACAAACTCCCATGTGGACTAAAACTCTAGTCTTTATAGGATGTACGTAATAAAATAATTCTCAAACATTGAAAATGATAAAATGTACAAGTATATTACATAAAACGTATATATACAAATACAATAAACTAGGGCATCCTCATATCCATTACACATCCTCATATCCTCATTACCTAATATACATAGACTTTCTAAATGACCCTCAAAAACTTTAGTCCTGAGATTCTTCGTAAATGATCAGCAATATGTCCTATTGTTATCCCAATATAAAGTGATGGACATGTTCATGTTTGGAACAACTTTTAAATTATGCAGGAACTTCCTGAGTCAAACTTCACCTTTTCGTGCTTCACAAGCAGCGACGTATTTAGCCTTCATACTAGAGTCTACAGTGCATCCTTGCTTGATGCTAGGCCATACCACAACTCCTCATTTAGGATGAACACTAATCCCGACATGAATTTCCTAGAATCCTTATCGATTTGGAAATCAAAGGCAGTGTATCCTGTAAGGATCAAGTCCTTAGCTCCATACAAAAGCATGTAGTCTCTTGTTCTTATAAGATACTTGAAAATAATTTTAACCGTTGTCCAGTGGTTTAACCCTGGGTTGGATTGATATCTACTGACTATTCCCAATCAGAAGGATATCGTCAACATAAAGTACTAAGAAAGCTAATTTACCTTTGTGGATTTTCTTGTATACACAAGGGTCATCAACGTTTTGATCAAAATCGTAAGATTTGATGGCAGTATCAAATATAAGGTTCTAAGATCTAGATGCTTGTTTCAACCCTTAAATGGATCGATTCAGCTTACAAACTTTTTGCTCCTAACCTTGGGTTATGAATTCCTAGGGATGAGACATAAAGATACTATCTTCAAGATTGCCATTCAGAAAAGTAGTCTTAACATCCATTTGCCATATTTCATAATCATAAAAGTGGCTATGGACAAGAGAATCATTATAGACTTTAACATAGCAACAGAGAAAAAAGTTTTCACATAGTCAACCCCTTCCCTTTAGGTATATCCTTTTGCTACAAGTCTAGCTTTGAATGTTTATACCTTCCCAGCTGAATCTCTCTTTCTATTATAGATCCATTACCCTATAGGTTACACCTCTTCATATAGATCTACAAGTTCCCACATTGAATTAAAGTAAATAGACTCCATTTCAAGGTCCATCGCTCGGACCCATTGGTTCTTGTCTACATAATTCATTACTTGTTTATAGGACAATTAATCCTCAACGCCATCATATGGTATGAAAACTTGAGTTTTAGTTAAACCTAAGTAACGGTTAGGTTGTGATATAACCCTTCCACTACGTCAAGGCATTCTCAATGATTGAGAAGGATGAGACTGACCTGTTATATTGGTTTCATCAACTCTTGACGAGGGACTAGCTTCATCAACAATCCTTGTTGATTCATCAATAGCTTCACTTAATACTAATTTTCTTTTTGATTTATGATCTCTCATGTGGTCTTCTTCCAAGAAAATAGTATTTTTTTTATACAAACACTATGTTTTCTTGTGGATCAAAGAATAGACTACCTCTCATTTCTTTAGGGTAATCAACCCATCATATATGAACAGCGATCTCTACTACATACGTTCAAAATGAGCTAGGCAATTGAGCATAGCTCATCATTGAATGAACCATGTCTAACAAGGTTCTATTTCTCCTTTCTGA
>JBBPDI010000023.1:13078615-13111030 GCA_037974545.1 Cucumis variabilis
CGGTGGATGAGGAAGTCCGGGCAGTCAGCAGCGGCGTTCGTGGATGAGATCGGACGAACGTGTGACGGTGCGCTTCAGACCAGTGTAGATCGGACGGACAAAACAATCGCGCACGACGTCGGACCTTTCGTAGACGGACAAAATCGTCTCGACTGGAAGACGTGTGCGACGGCAGTAGACGGTCGGAGAGCAGCTGCGGGTCTGAACGGAAAAGAAAAGAAAAAGAAAATGGGTGGTCGGCGGTGGGGGGCGTTTCACGAAGAAGAAGAGAAGAGGATTTAGAGGGGGGCAACTTGGGGAAGAAGAAAAGAAAATTCTTTTTTTTTTTTTTATAACAATTAATAATACAATAAATAAATAATTTATATTTATTTTACTATTAACTTTTAAAATACCAAATCTTCTTTTTTTTTGTTTTTTTTTTCCTCATTCCCTTCTTTCTTTTCCACAAAATTATCCCTTTTCTCCTCTTTTCTTTTACAACTAAAAGAAAACTACCCTCTAACAATTTAAGTAAAATCATAGCACTCCATCACACTTAAGCCTTGAAATAAAGAAAATTAATTAAAGGAATTTACCTTAGCGTTTGGGGTGTTACATATTCACAATACTATAGTTTTTTTTAGATAATTAAAATATTTAAATATTTCAAAATTTAGATTTTATCCCCAATTTTAAAATTAAAATTTGATTTCAAAATCCAAGTCAAATTAACTTGCATATATGACCTTTTTTTTATCTCAAATTTAAATTGGAGCCATAAATTCAACTTAATCCCAAGATTAAAGCCTCATATTTATCTCAAATTGAAATTGGTGATTCTAAATTCTTGTGCATCCTTAAGGCAAATTCGAGTGTGGTAGAAACCTCATCCTTATTTTAAATTAAACTTTGGTTATGTACTAAATTTTATCCCAAAAAATAAAATTTAAATTTTTTTTCTCAAATCAAATTTATGGTTTTTGAGATTATCCACCCATATACATGCATAAATCTAGAAAAGAGGTTATTTGTTGAATAACAAAATTTTGATATCAATCACAAATTGTCACATCATTTACTAAATTAACGATGAAAATACAAATAACTGAATTTGAGACTAATTAATATTTGACATGTGTCTCAAATTAAAATTGAAGTGAAAAATTGACCAATTCTGATGATGCCACATGTTTTCATTATGACCGTTAGATTAATTTAATTATTTTTGCTTAATTAAATATTATTTACTTGGGCTAAAGTTCAAATTAAACCAAAGAATAAGCTTAATTTAGCACAAAAACTAAATATGACCCAAATCCATGTGGTTGAGTCCATGGACCAACCAGGCTTATGCCCATAAAGCTCACTAGAGAACTCTATATAGAGAAGTTCTCTTCATTTGTGGGGTTTGATATTTTTTTACTCTAGAAAGTCTAGAGAGAATTTTCCTAAGATTCAGAAGACTCCCTAGCTCTTAAATTCGACCATTCTGAAAGATTGAATTTCCTTTGAAGATACAAAATTTCTTCCAAGACTCCAACTTTAAGAACATCACATGCGATATGATTTGCTTGGATCGAATCACATCGCATCAAATCAACATAAATACAACATTGACACAAGTTCAACTCCTTGAATCAAATTTTTTCAGAAATCTTGTGTGAACAAATTGACACGTCGAGTGAGACTTCTCTACCTCTCATCTCTCTCTTGTGATCCAAATCTACAAGCGAATCAATGACACCGAAGAAAGTTGCATCCAAATCTTCTGTCGTAAGCAACACTTACATGAGACTTGTCATCTAGAGTCACTTAAAGAGGAGCATTCAAGAATAAGAAAAAAGTTCGTCTTTACAAAGAAAAGTTAGAACAACTGATGAAACCTTCTAAAGGAGGGATCATTATCAGATAGAATCCTTTGTTTGAAAATACTACTTTTGCTTCTGATTTATCAGAGAAAAAAATCACACCTTGAAGTAGTGATTTTCATGATGGCAGATGAAAGCTTTCGAGGAGTGAGATCATGAAATCGCTACCTTGAAAGATCAAACGAAGGCTTGTGAAATTGCTGAGTCGAGTAAAACTTCTGCTGCCAAAGATGATGATAAAGGAAAAATTGTGTTGCAAGAAAACCAGATGCAACAGTCCATCTTCGTCACCTTCCAGTTAGTCCAACAACTACAAGATATGATCATAAGCTTTCTAAGAGCTCAATATGAAGGACCACCACAAACTTCTTTTATGCACTATAAGTCATATACCAATAGAATCAATGACTTGCGAATGCTTGTTAGGTATCAGCCTCCAATGTTCCAACAACTCGAAAAAAAGGAAAATCCAAAGCAACACATTGCTCACTTTGTTGAAACATGCGAGAATGCAGGATCAAGAGGAGACTAACTAGTCAGGTTGTTCATTTAAAGATTTAGAGGAAATGCTTTTGAGTGGTATACTGATCTGAAGTCAAAAGTCATTGACAGTTGAAACAACTGAAAAAGGAATTCCTCAACCGCTTTTATAGCACTAAGCACGTTGTTAGCATGATGGAGTTGACAAACATAAGACAATAAAAGGGGGAGCTAGTCATCGATTACATAAAATGATGGAATGCTCTAAGCTTGGATTGTAAAGACAAGCTTTTAGAACTATCTAGTGGAGATGTGCACCCAAGGCATGCACTAGGAACTTCTCTATAATTTGCAGAGAATAAAACCCTACATGTTTAAAGAGTTGGTGACACGTGCTCATGATATGGAACTGAGTATCACCAACAGAGGAGTAAAAGATTTCTTGCTTAAAAAAACGTGGAGTGCCAAGAATGAAATATATGACACTAAAAAGATTGCAAATATTGTCATAAAAGAGTCTATGATTGTTCATGCAACTCTTTTGAAATCTTTCTCTAAAAGAAAAGAAACAAAAATTGAAAGAAAGTATGGTGGTGACAAAAAGTGGCATCCAACTCTCAGAGAAAGACATAAAAATTTTATCCATTTCCTAACTCTGATGTTGCAGTCTTGTTATAACAGCTGTTAGAGAAACAACTTATTCAACTGTCATAATACAAACAACCAGAAGAAGTAGGTAGGCGATCCTAAGTACTGTAAGTACCATTGGGTCATAAGTCACCTTGTTGAAAAGTGTTTTGTGTTAAAGGAGCTTATTCTAAAGTTCGCTCATTAAAAGAAGATTAAGCTAGATACTGATGAAGTAGCTCAAACAAATTATGTTGCAGTCGCGATGACTTCAAGTGTTCCACCATGAACACAACTTTTGAACCTATATTTGTTCAATTTCAATAAAAGATCATGACGACAGACTCTCAAAAGAAAGAAAAGCCTATTAAGGATGATGCAGAAGAGTGAATACTCGTGGCTCATTAAAAAGTGAGACAAACAAATTCCATTCAAATGAAGTCACACTTATATCAAAAGCATGCAAAAGGAAACATCTCCCATAAAAAGGAAAGGAAAAGAAACAAGAAGATGTGGAAACCTAAGCCTATCAAAGGAAAAGACAAGGACTTCCTCCAATCTCGATGATCGATAACTTTGACAGAAGTCCTCCCAAGAAGCTTCCTTGATGATCATCCATAGGAACTATGAGAAGTCACTGCATGTCATGATGTCAGAATAGCAAAAGTCGACAACAATTATGCACCTTTTGAAGAAGTTGACAATTCAAATGAAATCAAGAAAAGAGCTTCTATCTTTGATTGTATCAAGCCTTCAACTTCTCGATCTTCAATTTTTTAAAGGTTGAATATGGCATGAAAGAAGAAGAAAACCAATGTCCAACGTCTACTTCCACTAGAACTTCAACTTTCGAAAGGCTAAATATCTCCATATCAAAGAAAGATCAACTTTCAATTACTGCTTTTGATCGTCTAAAGATGACAAACAACCAACATGAAAAAGTGATGAAAACTTTGAAGGAAAAACCATTTCATGAAGAAAACAACGACAAGACTATTCACAATCATGTCCCATCACATATGAAGAGGAACTTGTTTGTTGACATAAATACAGAAGGTTCATAGATAGTGAAACCAAGACTTATTATACTCATCAATTCCACAAATGGAGAAGATGAACAAATTATTGATGAAAATATGAGTTGTTAAATATGCAAAGCTCTTTATCGCAAGAGCCTAAATTGTAGAATGCTTCTAACCCATAATTTCTTAAAAGGTAAATGGTAAAAAAAAATTCAAGTTAAACTACGTTATGACTTGATCCCTATATTATAAAAGGTACATAAATTGCTTAAGGGAAACTTTAAGTTCAATCTAGTAAAAAAAATAGTTGAACTACGCTAGTAGGTGTTTAATCACGAGAGAATCAAGTGATTAAATACTAGAGATTGAATCACATCACATCAAATAAGCATAAAATACAGCATAAACACAAGTTTAATTCCACGAATCAAATTTCTTCGAAAAACTAAATTTTAAGTTAATAGTTAGTGGTGTAATTTTTCTGAGTATTAACTAAGTTATATGAATTGTGGAGTTAATAAAGGATGTGGGCTTTATGAAATAATATTGGTTGGTTTATATTTATTTGGAGAAGAAAAATAAAAAAAAAAGAAAACTTTAGGATAGGAATTATTTAGGGTTTTTTTTCAAAAAATAGAACAAAGCGCAAAAAATTTACACCATATAGAATAATTTTGAAAAGAAAAAAGGCCCACAAACCCACAACGTGAAATAACAAAAATACCCTTGATTAATCGATCACACACGTCTGAAAAATGATTTTGTCCCCACTTTAAATGATCTTGTACCATTATACCTAGTTTAAATGATCTTGTACCTAATCTAAAGGATCTCTTATCAATCTAAACGATCTTGTAACTTTGTACTTACTCTAAATGATCTTGTACGCCTATACCCAGCCTAAATGATCTTGTACCCTTGTACCCAGTCTAAACGATCTAACCCACTCCAAACGATCTTGTACCAAATCTAAACGATTTTGTACTTAGTTTAAATAATCTTATACCAAATCTAATTGATCTATCAGTGAGAGTGGCCTATACAACTAATAGTTTAAATATTGCTACACGATTATTTAGATCTTGTACAAAGAAGAAAAAAAGAAGATGAGAGATGAAGAAGAAAGAAGAAATTATGGAAGAGGTAATGAAGAAATTGCAAACAAGAAGTGCAAATATGAAGGAGAAGTAATAATATAAAGAAATTTTTAATATGAATAAGAGAAGAATAAATCACAAAGAAGAAGAAGAAAAAGGACAGAAAAATCGTCATACAATAATCAACATCCAATAAGGACACATATGGAATTTATAAAAAAATTCATTGGCTTCATGGGCTTTTCTTAAATTGTTATACAGGCCGTAAATATTTAACACTTTTGTTATATTTTTGTAAACTTGCCAATTATTTATGGGAGAGCAAATTTAATGTGACGTGATAAAAGAAAATTAAATGAAGATCAGAAAGAATGGTTAAAAATGTATATATAATATATATATATATTTAATAGAGATATTTGTGGAAAGAATTGGAATAAGTGTTTTTTTCAATTAGGTATTTTTAATGACACTTAAATATGTTGTTAATTAATGACATGAAAATTATGTCAAGAAATATGAAAATCCAAAATTAGCATTTTTTTCTGCCAAAATTCTATATTTTTTAATTTTTAACAACACATTTTACTTCATCCGTATCCTTCTTTTATTTATTTCAAGTGTTCATTATATCCTAAATTTGTAGTAGTGAGTCTAGCAAAAACGACTTGATCATATAAGTCTAAGGTCCATTAGAAAGGCTCTTAGTGAAGAGGGTATTCTACGTATTCCACCCCTATGTGTTGAGTCTGATATGTTTTGGGGAGAGTGTCAAGTAGGGAAACCGGTCAAGGCATCTCACAATAGAATTAGCTAGTGTTATACTAATAGACTTCTTGAATTACTTTACATGGAAATGATGGGTCCTATTCAGATAAGAAGTCTTGGAGGAAAGAAGTATCCATTTTTTTATACGTTGATAACTACTTACGTTACACCCTACACGTGGGTCAGGTTTCTTAAAGAAAAGTTGGATACACCTAGGTTGTGCTGGGATCATGGGAAGAAGTTTAAGAATGCAGTGCTTGACGAATTTTGCACTTTGGAAGGAATTGTCCACAAATTTTTTTGCTCCTATGACTCTTTAGCATGATGAAGTTATTGAATGAAAAAAAAGGACGCTACAAGAGATGGCTAGAGTTATACTTCATGCCAAGAATCTTCCATTACACTTATAAGGAGAAACTTTAAATAGTGCATGTCACATCCACAACAAAGTTACTCTACATCCCAGTACAACTAGCACGAACTATCAACTCTGCAAAGGAAGAAACCAAATGTGAAATATTTTCATGTTTTTGGGAGTGTTTATTTTTAGAAAATGGTAGACATGTAAGCAAAATTCATATCAAAATTACTCTAATTGCATCTAATAGCATCTAATCTTATTAAAAGTTAATATGCATTAACCTAATTTAAACTAAATTAGGGTTTTAAAAATTATACCTTTGTAGGTCTTGTTTGTTTGTAGTCTTCCCACGATCTCAAATTGAACCACCACTAGAATTGATCTGCTATTCTTCAGACAAAGAACTGGATTGTGGACCCGATGAGTCTAGGATATGAGAGAGAGAGATATATATGGAAAATAGAGGAGAAGAATCAAAATTACTTAAAGCTTTGGATTTAATATTTTGGTGAAGTATATTTTTTTAAATGGAAATTTATAACAAAATTACCAAAAGTCCTCCAACATTTGGAAAGAAGTCTTTAAATACCCAAATTATATGCAAAATGCATGTAATTAGTTCACCAAAACTCAACCCCTTATAGTCCACTAACCATTAGGGGAATTATCTAACAAAACACGATCTCTTAATGGGCTTGGTGTCATCATCATAAGCCTCCACATAGCCCACTAAGAGTTAGTGGGATTATCCAACTAAACGTTAGTTTTTCCCATTAACTTTGGTCAAATAGTCATTTCACAATTCAAGTCAAAGTTAATCTTTGACTTTTCAAACCAAAAGTCAGACTTTTACCATTTTTTCCTCCTTGACTAATTTTGACCTCTCGAGCATGAATTTGCATTCATTTCTCAATAGCCTGTCAAAGTTTGACTTTCTAAAGTCAAAAGGCAACCCTTTAACTTTTTTCAACTTTAACTATTTCTATTAATTCTAAGCTTTCAAATATAAATTCATATTTATATTTTTTATATTCAAATCATATTTAAACATAAAGCTCTACAATAACCAACAGTTGTATCATATATACTTGTCATTTATTCTCTTCTTTTCTTAGCTCAAACTATTCGAACTAATCCAACATACTGTTCTAAGTTAATTTCCATATGAGCTAGGATGGGAATCTAATGGACCTATAGACCATGGCCTCCAAAGATCCAAGATAACTGGTTACACTCTTTTAGATCGAGCTAATCAATATTCATTAACTAACAAGTTATTTTACTAAAGTTCCATTGTTGCACTCTCCTCACTATTGATATAGTGTTCATCTGATATAACCATTATTAGTACGTTAATTCTTTATAGGTTGTTCATAATCTCAGCTGGGTCAAAATACCGTTTTACCCCCAAGATTATGTCTTGTTTCTTAAGTCCCACTGATCCTCTAATAAACAATGGGTTTAAGGTTTAATCTATAAACAAAATATCTCTCAGGCCAATGAGAGGGTGGAGCCCTTGTTCAAAACCTGAATTTAGTTTTTAAGGAAACACCTATCTACTAACCCTATAATGGATATGAGTGAATCCGTCTTGCACTCTATGTCTCCAACTATCTACTTGGTCTTACCCTTGAAATTTAAGGTTTATTGGGCCAATGTTGATGAGTTGCCTTTACCTATGCAGATCTAAGGATAATCCTATGTGAATAGGTGTTCATAGCTAGCTTATGATTAAAATTAAGTTACTTAGGTCATCAATAAAAAGAAATAGTTGGTCTTAAACAGTAAACGATGTTATAATGAAAGAGTAACTAGTTCATGGTTCAAGTCTTGTGTAAACTCTTTACATAGGATGCTTCACTTTCGTGTCTCTACATGAATGATTCAAGATCATATTGCTTGTACTAACTACAAAGAGAGCCACATTCGTAGTGTTACCAGAATAAGGTCCCGAACCTTATTCATATACTATAAAACGTTTAGACTATATACTTAAACTATATGAATTTAAATTACAAACTACGAGTTTTATGACATGAATTCTAACAGTTTTATTCTTGCAGATTTTCATTTTCATCGAAAATGGGATTCCAAGTCAGATGAAGACATCTTCATGGGGTATTCCACGAACATTAGAGCTTTCAAAGTTCTCAACAAATGAACTCATATTGTAATGGAATTTATCAATGTGGTCATAAATGATCGTTTGTCCATAAGCCCGTAAAGAAATGATGAGGATTATAAATTACCTTCCTATAAAACTAGCGTTGGTATTTGAATGCTCAACTTAGATGGTCTGTCGCTCCTCTTGCTGTTAGCTTCGGAGAAAACTAAAAGGACACAGAGATTGCTAATGCTCGCGATAATGTACTGCCCTTCGGTGAAAGCTCAGTGGACAACGAGACTTCTAATATTCATGGTGATGTATCAACCATATCTAATGTTAGCTCTCCATCTGCTCAGGTGTAAAGAAATCATCCATCTAGTAGTATAAACGACAGTATAGATATAGAAATTACGACACGAAAGAAGGAAAGGATTGATTATGCCAAGATGATTGCCAACGTTTGTTATACATCTACCTTTGAACCCATGAATGTCTCTGATGTCCTTATAGATGAATTTTAGGTGAATGGAATGCAAGATAAGCCAATACAATTTGCTAAATTAGGTTTGAGGATTGGTTGCTCGACCTGTGAATGCCAATATCACAACTTGTGTACAAACTTCACAAGGCTCTGGCTTTGTATGGTCTCAAGCAAGCTTTAATGACATAAAATGATTGTCTTATTGAATTCTTGACTCGTAAAGGGTACTCTCGTGGTGGGATTGACAAGAATCTCTTTATTAAAATGTTGGGTGAAACTTTTATGATTGCCTATATCTATGTGGATGATATTATTTTTTAAGGTGCGCCTTAGTCAATGGTTGGTAGCTTTGTTCACCAAATTCATTATGAGTTTGAGATGAAGTATGGTCGGTGAGTTATCCTAATTCCTAAGGTTTCAAGTCAAGTAGAGATGAGATGGATTGTTTTTGTCTCAAGAGAAGTATACCAAAGGCATGGTCAACAAGTTTGGGCTTGGCAAATTTCAATCCAATTGCACTCTTAGTGCCACTCACTTAAGGACATTGAAGTTGCTCTTGTTGATGAGAGCCTATACAGGAGTATGATAGACTGTTTACTATACTTTCCTGCCAATCACGTAAACATTTCCTATGTTGTAGGTGTGTGTGCTTATTCTTGAGTATCACATCTTACTTCTATCAAAAGAATTCTAAAGTATGTGCATAAGACTATACATTATAATTTATGTTATTCCTTTGACACGACGTTGTTTTTGGTTGGTTTTTGCGATGCTGATTGAGCTGGTTTCTTGGAAGATCGTAACAACACTCCTAAAGGTTGCTTCTTCTTGGGAAACAATCTAATGTGTTAGTTTCGCAAGAAGTAGAATTGTGTGTCTCTATCTACTGTCCAAGTTAAGTATATAGTTGTTGGAAGTAGTTGTATGGAATCGATCTGGATGAAGCAAATGCTTAAGGAATATAAGATTGATATAGGTATGATGACCCTATATTGTGACAACATGAGTGCTATTAATATTTCAAAAAATTCAGTTCAATATTGTCACTCACTGCCCCATAACACATCCTAAATCTTACATTACGAAAAATGATGAGACCTGAGCAACCCAAATGCCACAAAATGAAACGCCAGAATGCTCAACTTACGTTCTTAAACTTTAGCTTGATCGCCTAGTTCACTACTAAAAAACTGGCAATACTTGATGCCCGCAGTTTTGAAATACTTGACAATTCTAAAAAAACTATCAAGTAACATGAAAAAACGTAAAAATAACAAAAAGTGGAAAAGCGCACAATTTTCTTTTATTTAAATACTTTGCAGATTAAAAGCATCAAGATTAGTTTTAATTACTTGACATTTTTTAAATGTCAAGTAATATATTTTTTCACCATTTTCTAAAAACAAAACATTTTCCTCTTTTTTTCCTCAAAATTTCCCTCCAATTTCTAAAAAAAACTTCTTCCCCCCTCGAAATTCTCTTTTTCCACAATTTCTAAATTATAAAAACTTTTCTTTTTTTTTTTTTTCAAAATTTTCCCTCCACTCCGATTTTCCCCCATCTATTGCAGACTTCTCGACCACACCACTACTGTGAATCTTCACTCCACCATCCAAGCTTCAAACAGCCAGTCGTCGAATGATCTCGTACCATTGTTCGTTAACACATAGGCAATATCATTGAAACTGCAGGCATTCAACACATGCACCATCCTTGAAAGCTACAGGTGTTCACGCGTTCGTTCATGCACTCCACCATCGTGATTCACATATCTGAGACCCACTCCACCACCATTGTTCACACACAGGCCCTAACTTCGCTCCACCGTGCACAGTTGAGGATGGCTATAAGCCTTCTCGCTCAACAACCCAACCTGCAGACCTTCTTACTCTACCACGGATGGTTGTGCACGACTGACGATATGTTTGATTTTTTATTCAAGTTGTCATCTTTTATTTTGTTTGATTTACTTTATCAAGTTGTCATTCTCTTTCTTGAATCTGAAAATTTGGGTGATTAGAAGAAGTAGAAATTACAATTTGTCCTTAATGATAAGAGTGAAGAAATTGAGGATATTTTAGGATCAAAGTATACGACTCATTGGTCGGAGTAAGTAGAAATTGCATGTACATAATCTCTCTATTTGCTGTAAAGATTGACTGATTAAGGCTTAATGGTGTGTGATACATTGATAGCAAAGAATGGTTTACAAGATTTAAAGCTAAATTATGAATTTTTGTTTCTTGATTTGAGATGAGTTTGTACTTATTACCTTACTCTTCGAATCTTTTTAACACTTTTTAATACTCTCTAAAATTTTATTTTTATATTTCCTTGTAGTCTTTCATATTATACTTAAAATTGAGAAACATTACTCAATAACTTCTCTTAGGATGCACACTTATAGATAGATCATGGATGAACAAGAGTAGGTTATCAGTAGATTATGAATTGGGTGTAGAAAACTTCATCAATTTTGGATTTTCTAATATAAAATGATGCCTTTATTTGTTGTCCTTGTTTGAAATATGGGAATTGTGAAAAATAAAGTCGCACTACTATTAGAGATTAGTTATAAGTTAATGAAATTGATGAAAGTTATAAAATTTAGTTTTGGCATGTTGAATAACTACCTAACTCATCCTTATACAGAGAATCTTCTAACTTTGAGACCCATATATATATGAAGAGAATGATGTTGGAAGTATAGATTATATGATTATAGTTTCTCATGAGGAATATTTAAAAGATTCAAATGAATTTGAGAAATTTTTTAATGATACCAAAAACCATTAAATGGAGGATTCAAAGAATTCACCAAGTTGACCACATTAGTCAAGTTGTATAATTTAAAAGTTAGGTATGGATGGAGTGATATTATCTTTTCAGAACTACTAAAAACTTCATAGGAAATTTTGCCTACTACCAATGAGATCCCATCATTAATGTATGAAGCAAAGAAAACATTAGGTGCACTAGGAATGAATTTCGAAAAGATTCATGCATGCTCTAATGATTGTTGTTTGTATAGAAAAGAATACATTAATGCAAATTAATGATGTCATGAATGTGGTGAAACAAGGTGGAAGTATGCTAATAATGCAACGGGACAGAAGAAACATATTCCTGGAAAAGTTGTATGGTACTTTCCACCAATTTCATGTTTCAAAAGATTGTTTAGAAGTATTGAAGTGCTAACAATTTGATTTGACATGCTAATGAGCTAGTAGTTGATGGAAAATTATGACATCTTGCAGATTCTCCAGCTTGGAAATTAGTAGATTTGAAGTGTCCATACTTTAGTTCTAAACCTACAAATATTCGTTTAGCATTGTCAGCTAATGGAATCAACCCTGTCAGTGAAATGAATTCTTAATATAGTTGTTGGTCCATAGTGATAGTTATTTATAATCTTCCACCATGGTTGTCCATGAAAAGAAAGGTTATGATGTTCTCAATGTTGAATCGGGTCCAAGGCAACAGTGGGATGACATTGGCACGTACTTAGGACCACTAATTGAGGATTTAAGACTCTTATGGGAAAGTGGTGTTGAATGAACTTATGATGCTAATTAAGAGGAATTATTCAATTTAAGGTCTATTTTGTTATGGATAATAAATGATTTTCCTACACATGGAAATCTTAGTGGGTTTAGTGTAAGGGTAGAAGGCATACTCAATTTTTAGAGATAATACGTCCTTTATAAGACTAAAATATGAGAAGAAATTGGCATACCTTGGACATCAAAGATTTTTAGCACGCAACCATCCATACCGACGTCAAAAGAAGTCATTTATTGATGAAAATAAGCTTAAAAAAAATTCAGAACCTTTGTCTGGAGAGGCCATATATTCAAGAATAAAAGACCTTGAATTTCCAAGAGGAAAAAGAAGACAGAAAAAAAAAAGCCTATGAAAGGAATTGCAAGGAGTTGTTGGAACAAAGTGTCTTCATTTTTTGAGCTACCATACTGGAAAGATCTTCATGTTAGACATTGTCTAGATGTGATGCACATTGAAAAAAATATTTGTATGAATATATTAGGTATGCTTCTTGATATTCCCAGAAAAACTAAGGATGATTTAAATGCTAGACGCGATTTGATCCATTTGAAAATTCGAACAGAGCTTGCACCTATAAATGGTGAAAAAAATCTTTATTCCTCTTGCTTGTTATACTCTTACAGAGGAAGAAAAATGTTGTGTTCTGAAGACATTGTCAGAAGTAAAGGTACTAGAAGGTTATTCTTCCAACGTTAAAAACCTTGTGTCAATGGTTATTTTAACTTAATGGTTTATAATCTCATAACTTTCACGTCCTCTTACAACAATTATTTCCAATTGCGATAAGATCTGTGTTCCCAAAACATGTTCGCTATGCCATCACTCGGTTGTGTATATTTTTCAATTTGATATGTAATAAAGTCTTTGATGGGAAACAACTGGAAAAGTTTGGAAGAAGATATTATGGTGACTATGTGTCTACTAGAGAAATATTTTCCTCCATTTTTCACCATTATGATGCATTTCACTATACACATTGTTAGAGAAGTCAAACTTTATTGGCTTGTATATCTAAGATGGATGTATCCCTTCGAAAGATATATGAAAATTCTAAAAAACTATGTGAGAAATAGACATCGTCTAAAGGGTTGTATTGCAGAAAGTTATATAGTAGAAGAAGCTATTGAGTTTTTTCAGACTTCTTATCTAGGGTTGATTATGTTGGTATAAGCATTAACATATTAGATGCATCTTTAGACAATTCAAGCTTTCATAGACCATTGACTTCAGGAGTTTCGTTCAGACCTGAACAAGATCTTCTATACCAAACCCATTATTTGGTGTTTCTACTTTTTATTTGGACTTAATAGTTTTACATGTGTATAATGCAACTGCAGTACGTCACTAAGTCAGGTCATTTCACTTAATGTGCTCACCATGCCTTTCTATATTGTGTGCTTTAATTCTAGGTGATAAGTCATGGGTCATGATCATATAGAATGTAGACTGCTCACTATGTACCTCTTCAATGCATAATTCATAAGTCCTCATTGAGTACAAGTTTTCCTACTCCTTGCCAAAGTGCAAGCGAAAGAGTAGGTTTATCTGGGTGATCCAGGGTAGAACACAAAGAATTTTTTAATAATATTAGTTTTAGGGAATTACTCATCAACTGGGCCACGTAAAAGAATTAAGGAATAACAAAGGGTATAGTAATGCGAACTAACTTGTGTTAGAAAATGAAGGCAAGAATTCCCACATATTATCATGTGAATAAGTAAGGGGATAATATTGATGCGATTTAACTCACTACAACATACTTATGATTAAGGCATGCTTCTCTCGAAGTCATTATATGCCACACATGGTCGCTTCTTAAAGATCCATGTGACCAAATATGGCTGGACAAGTTATATCTAAAAGGGACTGCTTATAAATCCTATATCATTCGCGATTAAGGACTGATATCTCTTGGTATCCACTGTCCACACTTGTTCGCCTTTTAGGATACAAATGAAGGAAATGATCACTCGAAGAGAAGAATCTCCTCATATGCGTTAATTAGGTTCTATCTACTTTCTCTTTTGGGTAGTTAGCAACTTATGCTAGCCAAGCAATGACAAAAGCACGATTAATGCGATAAGATTTATAAGCAACTCATCTTATTAAGACCTATTACCTACCTAAGCCACAAATTACACGTTGGTTGGTGGAAAGAATAGAAGTGTTGGATTGAAAGGTTATATGTGTGTAAAAGTACAAAGAAAGTAGGACATAGGGAAATATATAATATGTACATATGAAGTATGAAATATAAAGAATACAACAAATGGAAGACAGGGAAATGGATTACTGTTACAAGTTAGGGGACCCAAAGGGATAACTCTCTTCTCTACCACAACTACAAGCTCTCTAACTGGCCCATTCAGGTCTTCTTATTCTAGGAGAGGATGAAGTGCTTGTATTGGTCACTTTTCGGCATGAAACTTCTATTCCTCTAAGCGTGTCAGCATTGACCCTCACCTTGTGAAGTCACATAACTTTAACTACCATTCTTATCATCTAATGATCTTTTCTCACGTGATGACATGTTTCCTCGTCTGGGGTTATTAATCGCCAGGCAAGTCTCCATCACATGGCCCCTGCGCGAGATGTCCTTTAGGATTTGCTCCTTTCTTCTTTTGCACTTATCCTACGTTTAGACATGATAATCGTGTAAAATAGGCATGATGATTATGTAAGCTATATTTCTAAATATTTATGAATTTACAACATGAGTCACATGCTTTGATCCTCTTCTTATGCATTTTGATCTCATTATTCTAATAAAAAAGGCTATAATAACGGTTATATATACACGTTATCACACTCTAAAATTTTGAATAATGTTTGTCCTCAAGCATCACTCCATATCATGCTTGTTCTTAAGCAGCATCCATCTTTGAAGACTTACCTTCCCCTTTTACGTTTCTACACTTCTCATAATGCGAGCAAGCTTTATTCGTTATTCAGGGTTGACTCTCATTACATACTTCTTGCTATAAAAGTATTTATAAGTTCAAAATGCGGAAAACTTAATACTCAAAATACCCTATAGTAAATCTTATTTTCAACTTCATAAATGACTAAAATTTTTGAAAGCTTTTGAATCCTTTTATTTAGCGAAAGGATGCTTTTTATTATATTTACATTAGATTTGGCATTGAGGGGAAACTCATAGGTACTATATGAATTAGTTTCTCTCCTCAACTGAGCTCTTATCGCCTCTTATTACTCAACTCTCGAAATTTTTACTTTTGAAGCTTTGCTTCTTTATTTTTGTGAGAGGAGGCAACATATGAGTTTTTATTTTAATTGAATTGATGGATACCGAATCTTTGAAGATTTTTCACTTTTGGCTAAGTTTAAACTTTTGTTAAAACACCTTATTTTTGTAAGACTTAAGTGGTTTTCAAAAAGTTTCAAGAGTTTTAGCACAAATCTTGCACACCTCCAAATTTAGAGGACAACAAAGTCCTCATTACTAAAAATGAATGATAAGATTATTCTCAGAAAATTTTTATAAAAGAGATTTGAGGTAAAGCTTTACTCGCCTAATAAAATATATAATATTTTCTAAGGTTCTTTAACAAGTTGAACACCTTAATAACAAATGAAACTTTATTTGACATACTTTATTTCATTGAAGTATTATTGAAAAATTAGAGTGCTACAAAGTGGAGACCCAGGCTTGGAACAAGAAAGATTAAACTCATAAAACCTATATCTTAAGTTGTGACTCAAATTGTAAAGAATATAAATATAGAGAAATATAAATTACATAAGATGTAACTAGGATTTTAAAGTAAGCGGAAGTAGGTGCTTTATATCTTGCGGGTTGGTTGGTTTGGATTAGAGAAAAGGAGGGTGGCATTATAGCATTGTAGGGAGTTGGAGTGTAATCTGCTTAAGGGGAGTTAACTTTGAAAGCAAAGGTTAGGTGAGTGGGCCTTCTTCTTCTTCGTGGGACATTGTGGTGAGATGTCATTGGAGTCCTTAGCATTATGGGATTATCTCTCTTTTTGACTCCAAGGCTTCCTCCTCCTTTCAAACGCATTATGTTGTGTCCCTAACCAAACCATTTTCTTCTTTGTACCCTTTTTAGCCGAAGATCCAATTATTGCCCTTTTCGATCCTTTTTGTTGCACTTTCCTTTTCACCTTTCTCTACTTGCAAAGGATTCCTTAATAATAGCTCTCTTTCTCTCCTTACAATTGGGTACTTTCTCCCTCTACAATAGCTTTTCGCTGCTTCTTTCTCAAACTCCCTAAACCCTTTCTTCTCCATCTTCATCGTTTTTATTCCTTCTTCCAAGGGCTTGAGTTTTTCTTGTTCAGCCTTTTTGCGAGCCCTTATCTCCAACCCTGTAGATTCAACGGTAGGAGAGCAAGTGCTTTCCAATGGAAGAATTCATTTCTTCCTCCTCAACCTATTGTTGCACCTCTTCTTTCTTCTTATTACATTTTCTTTTATTCATATTCATCTTTTTGCTTTCTTTTGCTTCTTTCCTTACATTTTCTTTTATTCCCATGTTTTCTACCTTGGCCTTCTCCATCTTCTCTCACTTCCTTTGTCCTTTGTGAACTTATCGCATAGTGAGTCGAGAAGGTGGGGCTCTTAGTACTCAGAATAGAGTAACCTTAAGTGGGATTTTGTAAGGGAAGCCTTTCTTGGTGAAAGATAACAGGAATACCATGATGAACTTAAAGAAGAGTTTTTGAAATGGCAATACTTTGAAGGATATAATAATTTGTGGCTTTGTGACTTGTGTTTGGCTAAATACTGAGACTTAGAGTTTTGAGACGTTTAAATGGACATTCTTAACTAGGATTAAAAGTGTGGTTACCGTGCAATTAAGGTCTTTTCAAATAAGTGTGGCATGATAAACGTGACACATTACTCTTGGCTTGAGGTACGATGCATCCATTGCTCCTTGGAAGTTTAAGAACTCTAAGATTTGACCAGATGATTCGTACTTTCTAAGAACCCTAAGGCTTCCCAAGGAAACCTACTTTGAGCTTTGATGTACCAAAAGGTCAAATTTCATTATGCGTTTGACTCAATCCTTCTTACTTCATCGTATGAATCCTAGTAGACGAATTTATAGCTTCGCGGTATATTGCACAATCCCCTTGTGATATTAAAGGATAAACATAAATCAAATACAAAATTGATCTACACGTATAAGAATACTTACAGAGGTATAAATATATAAGTAAATATGTACATAAACATTTAGAAGAGTTATATGTTACAAGAGCATCCATGCGTTCAGGTTCCTTGGCGAGGAACAATTGTGGTATCATCGCTCCTGCTCCACATAGCTTTCCTAATGCATAGTTCCTGAACTTCATAGATCATTTGCATCATAACTCTCAGCATCCTGATTTTTCATCGTAATAAGTCTTTGCTTTCAATAATTCATTGCATGTTCTAATGATCTTTCTCAGTCCTTATCATGTAGCTAAATGAAATGTGCTTTTTATTAGCTCCGTGCCAGGATACTTCTATTGATGATGTCATAGAGATTCTCATTTTTATTTGTGACCAACCACACTATTGAGATTTCTCTAAGTCATCATCCGAAAGATACATTATCTTGGGGTTGGTTCAAGCAATCACAGATTACTTTGCTTCCTTGAACCTCTTCGTGCGATTTTTTGGCTAATCGCGTGATTCACCAAAATCAAATGCTTTTCCCAAAATCAAAGTAAGACTCTAACATCTATAAATGAATTCACTGACAATGGTGCTAAAAACTTGTTTGTTGTTTCTACTCTTTGTTTGGACTTAATAGTTTTGCATGTGTATAGTGCAATTGCACTACGTCACTAAGTCAGGTCATTGCACGTAATGTGCTCATCATGTCTTTCTATATTACATGATTTAATTCTAGGAAATGAGTCATGGATCATGATCATAGAATGTAAAATGCTCACTATGTACCTCTTCAACGTGCAATTCATAAGTCCTCGTTGAGTATTAGTTTTCCTACTGCTTTCCAAAGTTCAAGCGAAATAGTAGATTTACCTGGGTGATCCAAGGTCGAACACAAGGAATTGTTTAATAATATTAGTTTTAGGGAATTACTCATTAATTGAGCGACGTGAAAGAATTAAGGAATAACAATGTAAGAATTACAAATTACATAACAAGAGTCTGTAACTTGAGGTTAAGAAAAGGGATATAGTAATGCGAACCAACTTTTGTTAAGAGAATGAAGGCAAGAATGCCGACATATTATTATGCGAAAAAGTAAGGAGATAACCTTGATGTGATTTAACTCACTACAACATACTTACGATGAAGGCATGCTTCTCTCAAAGTCATTATATGCCACACATGGTTGCTTTTTAAAGATCCAAATGACCAAATATGGTGTGATGAGTTATATCTCAAAGGGACTACTTATGAATCCTATATCATTTCGTGATTAAGGACTGATATCTCTCGGTATCCACTGTCTGCACTTGTTTGCCTTTCAGGATACAAATAAAGGAAATGATCTCGCAAAGAGGAGAAACTCCTTCTCATGTGTGTTAATTAGGTTCTAGCTACTTCTCCTTTCGAGTAGTTAGCAACTTATGTTGACCAATCAATGATAAAAGCACGAGTAACACGATAAGATTTATAAGCTACTCTTCTTATCAAGATCTATTACCTACCTAAGCCACGAATAACACGTTGGATAGTGGAAAGAATAGAAATATTGGACTGAAAGGTTATACGTGTGTAAAAGTACAAAGAAAGTAGGTCGTAGGCCAAGATACAATATGTACATATGAAGTATGAAAAATAAAGAATACAACAAATGGAAGACAGGGAAATGGATCACTGTTACAAGTTCAAGGACTGAAAGGGATAGCTTTCTTCTTTACCACAACTACAAGCTCTCTAACTGGCCTATTCAGGACTCCTTGTTCTAGGAGAGGATGAAGTGCTTGTATAGGTCGCTTTTCGGTGGGAAACTTCTATTCCACTAAGCGTTCAGCACTGACCCTGACCTTGTGAAGTCACATCATTACAACTACCATTCTTGTCTTTTAGTGAG
Organism: Cucumis variabilis; assembly: GCA_037974545.1. NCBI lineage: Eukaryota > Viridiplantae > Streptophyta > Magnoliopsida > Cucurbitales > Cucurbitaceae > Cucumis > Cucumis variabilis. Next base: position 13,098,003 of record JBBPDI010000023.1, read on the forward strand.
CTTTTCTCACCTGATGACATGTTTCCTCGCCTGGGGTTGCTAATAGCCAAACAGGCCTCCATCGTGTAACCTCTGCAGGAGATGTTCTTTATGATTTCTCCTTTCTTCTTTTTCACTTATCTTGCGTTTAGACATGATAATCGTGTAAAACAGGCATAATGCTTATGTAAGTTGTATTTCTAAATACTTATGAATTTACAACGTGATTCACACGCTTTGATCCTCTTCTTATGAATTTTGACCTCATTATTCTAATAAAAGAGGCTATAAGAACGAGTGTTTATACGGGTTATCACTCATCAGTATGTTTTGGAAAATACAATTGATGTGTGACCATATATAGAGTAGGTTAAAGTTTCAATTATCTTGTCTTATGTTTTTAATTTAATTTTTTAATATAAACTTAACTATATATTATAATGTTTCAATGTTCAAGTAAACACGTGGGGGTATTGCAATTGAAGTGCCTAAATAATGTTCTTCATAAAAAATGGATTAAAAAAGAACACAATCAAACTTTTATATCTTGGTTAAGAGAAAAGGTAAAATTTTAAACATACTAATATTTTTTTATGGTGGACTTTATAATTACATTAAGGTACTTATCATGGTAGGTTGCATCTTAGATTGGAATGGAAAATGTTGAAGTTTCAGATAAGTTGAGGTGGATTGCTCATGGCCTTCATCCTTTTGTCATTAAGTGTAACAATTATGCTATGAATGGATGTCGCTATCACACAAAGTCTTATGATTAGAATCAAAGTGTACAAAACAGTAGAGTTAGTTTAGTGGTGAAAAATAATGGAATTGTCCAGTTCGAAAGATAAAAAAAAAAAACCTATCATCGAAGATATGTCTTTTTACGGAGTGATTCAAGACATATGGTAACTTAATTATAATACGTTAAATGTTGTAGTGTTTAGATGTGATTGGGTTGAGAAAAATAGTGGTATGAAGATCAATGACCTTGGTTTTATGTTAGTTGATTTAAAAAGAATAGGTCACAAGTCAAATTCATTTATAATGGCAACTCAAGCAAGGCAAGTTTTTTATGTTAAAGATCCAAGTGATGTGTAATAACCTAACTTCTTATACTAAGCTGACGTCATTACTACTCAAATAAATAACAATTTAACTCCATTTAAATGAAAAAAAAGGAAACCAAGTACTTAAATAAATAATTTCAAATACTTGTTTATAATTCATAATTTGTAAAGAATAGAAATAAATACTAGAAAATTTAGTCCTAGTTCAGGTCTTATCTAGCTTTTAAAGAAAAATAACATAAATTTAATTCATAAGTTTGATAAATTTAAATAAAATACTAAAAAAATGGAAGGTGAAAGCAACATAAAATTTCCCCTATGGCAGTCAAATTTTCAAAGGTTTAGTAGTAGAATCTCTTACCTACGAGATCAGCTAACAACTAGCTGACAGGCAAAGTTCAATAACCCAATCCTAAACATAAACAAAATTTTAGATTAATATTTTGATAACCAACATCAAACAATTAATTACTTAAGCTTTTAAACTTACCAAGAAAAGCCAGTGAAACCAATTCAACCTTTGAGGTAGAACTCCACGGATAATTAATCCAAAGTTTTTAGCCAATTTAACCTAAGGTAAAAATAATCCACTTTAAGATAATTAATTCAATTGAATCCAAAATTTATTTACTTAGACCAATAATTGAACTTGATGGGTGCACCAAACTTACCAAAAAGTGACCTAAAATGGCATAAATGGCTAAAGGAAAATAAAAACACCCACGAATCGGCTAGGAAAAGGCTACGACTTGCTCTCAGCTGAAAGGGAGAAGGATCAACTCGATTTAACTATAAGGACATGGCTGGAATATGAATTGGACGATGAAGAAAATTGGCTGGCTAAGCTGAATGCAAACGGATGCTAGAAGACAACGACTGCAGAGGAGATGATGATAAAACGTGAAGAAGATGAGATGTTCAACGGTGGAAGGAGACAAAACAGTTGATCTTGTGCGGAAAGGAGAGAGATTTATGAATGGTAACAATATTGAAGGCAGGCCTGTATAGCTTGTTGTGTGCTACGGCTGACAAAGAAGGAGGTCACAATTGACGAACACGAACACGATGGAGGTGAAGTGGCCTGTGACGACGAGTTAGGGATTAAGGATGGTCTATGGATTTCATGCTTTATGGACTGTTATGACTGATGATTTATGCCATGATGTGTTGATTATTACATGTTTTTGGACTGTGGTGTGTCTGTTAATTTTGTTTATTGAGCTTTTTACCCTACTTGTATTGTGATCCTGTTTATGGGGTCACTCGCATGGTAAAGGGTGTTCCTACGAGACCACTGACATGATTTTAGGGTGTACCTACGGATCACATGCACGGTTAAAGGACGATTTTAATGTATATATGAGGTCACTCGCAGAATAAGAAGTGTTCTGACGAGATACTCGAATGATAAGGGGTATATCTACGTATCACAAACATGTTTAGAAGTGTGTATCTATGATCACTCGCATTATAAGGGGTGTTCCTATGTATCACTCGCATGATAAGGGGTGTTCCTACGATCTCACTCACTCATGTATATTCCATTGGACACATGACACTGTTATTATGTTTCTAACGGGAAGTTAACAGATCACCTAGCGGGACCAGTAGTGGATCCCTTACTGAGTATATTTATATACTAACTCTTTTCTATGATTAATGTTTTAGGAAAAGGTAAAGGACTTAGAAAGCTAGTGAGCGACAGAAAGGATCCGTGACATACCCTATGAGGATTCAGTTTTGCTTCTGCAACTATGTATAAGTTTTTCAGTGCTTTGGTTTCAGAAAAGTTTTGTCTCATTTGTTTATCTTTATTTCTTTAAAGAATTATCAGAACCCACGGGTCACATTTTCAAATTATTTTTATTGGTTTTGTCGAGATTATGTCTTAAAACATTTATTTGATATAAATTTCATTAAAATTTTAGTTTTTTTTTTTAATTTTCTTTTGAGTAATGACCTTAGCTTAGTTTAAAAGTTTGGATCGTTACACAGTCGAACTTGTCCCCAAGATTCTTTATTTAATTCATGTGTTAGAGATTCATCCCAAGTTTTAAAACCTTATAGTGAAAGGCATCCCTGAGCTACTTTTCCGATTGTGATGAAAATGTCCTCATTTTTAAAAATAATATTATTTTATTAGTAAAATGGCTTGCTCAAGAAGTTTTACCTCAACAACTTACCCAAAGTGTTTCGTTCCTTCTCTCATTTCCTTCCCCATCCACTCCTCCTACATTTCATATCTTACCAAGCCATAAAAAAAATGGTGAATATAGCTTACACATTTGTTTATAAATATAGTTTTTATTGGCATTTGCATGTTGATTAGGCTAGCAATTGCTTCTTTTATACATTTTGGTACATAATCTCGATGCTTATTTAAATATCTCAATAGATTTTTTGATATATTTTCCCCAAGATTAGTATAAGGTTTTAAATCTCGATCGAGTGTGTAATGATTTCAATTCGAGATTTTAGTTCTTTTATTAATTTTCTTTACATATTTAACGATGGCTCGTGTATTTGTTGGTTTTGGAACGGACTAGAAGGTGACTGAGATTGAATACATCAAAGGTGAAATGAAAGGGTTAAATGTCGATGTTAGTATAAAATTTGAGGAGTTTTAGAAAAAATTTATAGAATTAGTGGGATAAGTTCTACTAAGTACAATTTAATTCTAAGGTGTTTGCATATTGTGAAACCTCTTATATCTACTTTTGTCATTAGTAATCAAGAAAATCTTAATTTTTTTTAACCAGTGATGATGCGCCTTCTGTTGTGGTTTTGGATTCTAAGGTATTAATACTATCTCATCAATCTAGGAGTACTTCAATGTCATTTACTATTCCAATGGCCCAAAAAATATTAAACTATCATCATTAAGCCCAACCTACAATTAATCCAGAAGTACAATGGTGTGTTGGATTAGGTCTGGGATTTTAGTCCATTAACTGCTAACATGTGTCCTTTAAAGTTGTGAGACGATACATATGGATTGGTTAAAATGGTACATGTAGAGTCATCTGACAATGGTTTTAACAACAATGACAACACATTTGGCATGGAGATGTCATCGGATTAAGATGTTTAGACATTTTGGTACCAGAGGCGGATGTTAGTACTCATTTTGTAGATTATATTGAATTGATACATGATCATATACCGATAGCAACAGAGGTTGAATGTACGTTTAGTGTAGAATCAAGTGAAGTAGAAGGACATGTGGGTGATAGTAACTCGTCTTGTGATGAACAGTCAGATTGTCTAGTGGACAATGACGATGAACAATTAATAAGTGTTAACAAGCGAAAGTGTATTGAAAAATTGATGGATCACACTATTATCATCTTAGTCGAGTCGTACCTTTAAGATATCCAAGTTGGTTATTCATTTTTAAGTAAGAAATATTTAGCAAAGAAACTATCTATATATTTTCCATTAGGAAGAATTTTCAGTACCAAGTTGATATTGAATAAAAAACTATATGTTGTGAAATGCGTTGATTTAGACTATTTGTGGAAACTAAAGGCTATTAAAATGAGAGATTCTGATATATTTAATGTTTCTAAGTATGTTAGTATTCACACATGCCAAAAGATTTTATGAAAGCGGGATCATAAGCAAGTTAAGAATTGCATAATAGCCAAATTAATTTGGTCGAAGTACATAGATGTCAGTCGTGGTTATAGGTCGAAGGAAATAATTCAAGTTTTTTGGAAGGAATACAAGGTAGAAATTACTTATGTAAGGGCATGGAGGGCTCGAGAAACTGCATTGTCCATGGTCAGAGGTTTCTATAGAGAATCATACACTTAGTTAGCTCAGTCATCTAAATCCTTGCGTCAATTTACATGAGACAACTTGCATGTGCGGGGAGTTCGATTACTATAAAATTTTGTGTTCCCATGTACTCACTGCTAGTATGGTCAAGAACATTGACCCATACACCTTGTGCTCCAATGGTAGGCTATCACATCTTTGTTGTTCAGTTACATCAAACTTATCTTCTCAGTCTGCAATGCTTATGAATGGAAAACAACAAAAGGATTTGTTGATAGAATTATCCAAGCACCACGAATAGTTGGTCAATTTGTTCGTCATCAAACAGTGTGAATCCCATCGAATGATGAAATAGAGAGATTCACCGATGTTTTTGTTGCAAGGCTATATGGCATACCCCGTTTTGAGGACCTCCTCTCTAAACCTGAGACAACAGCGTAAAGCCAACTGATATCGCTCCCTCTTCTAAATGACATCAGCTAGCCCTTGAACTTCTAACTTTTAACTGAAAAGGCAAGCAAAAAGCTAGAGACACCAAACTTAAACACGAAACTTCAAGCAAACTCTTTTCAAACAAACAAACTTTAAATAAGCTTTACACAACATTTAACAATGAAAGCATAAAGGTTTACAAGGAAAATAGACTTTAACTTCAACCCTTGAACAACTAGAACCAAATTGGCTAGACAACAGTAAGTCTAGTACCCTGAGCACCACAACCTTACCTAGAAAGTGAAAAATATTTTGAAAAGTTTGAGCTAAACGAACCCTGTGATTGACAGTTTTTATAAAACATAATTTTAAAATATTAAATCTTAACTTAAATCTTTAACATAAATAAATCATGAAATATAATCATAAAACATACAATCTTTAAACCTCTTTCAAAATAAACTCTCTTTACTTTTAAATGCTCTTTTGCTTTTTAAACATAAATTTCTGCTTACTTATCTCTAATAGATTTCTCTTTTTTAAAACAATTCTTTCTCTTTTAATTGCTATACCACATGAATCACAAGGATGGAATCTATGGCGCTCTTGTGGGCCTTATCCTGTGATATGATACTTACGAGATGAAATCTAAGGCATCAGTAGTGCCCTCGCTCGTTGCAGTTATAAACAATGAGATGGAATTTGAGACACTCTAGTGGACCCTCAACTCATTAAACAAGTACCAGTGATGGAATTTAAGGTATCTACTAAATACCCTCAGCACAAAACCTTCTGTGCATAGGCCATATCCGCCCTTGAAAGGTTACTATATCTCTTATAACCTTTTAGCTATAGTCTAAAACATTCTAAAATCATTCTTCATCTCAAATACATTAGAGATTTAACATAAACATGTTTGTAAATCAAATGTTGTGAGAACCATAAATTCAACTCAAATAACATGCTTTAACATTTCTTGGCAAAAACATATCTTGATAAAGCGTTCTCAAACATAATTATCATAACATTTCATAAATTAATTTAGCTCATACTCATGCTTTAGAAATTATTTATAAATCAGATAACTCAACATTCAACTCAAACATTTCTTTAAAAAAGCTCAAACATCATTTTAAACATTGCTTCAACATAGGCTTTAAAAACATCAACTTGAAGAACATGCTTTAACAAAATATTTAATAAATTCATTTTATCACTCACATAAGGAATAATTTAATCACACTCTAAGCATATGATAACAAATCAACTTAAAATCATTTTTGTCACTCACTACTTTTGGCTAGGTTCTTGGCTTAGAGATTTATCCATTATTGCTTTTAAAAATAACAAGGAAACTTAAGTTAAAAGTTCTAACGATCCAACTTTTATACTAAACCGAGGTCATTACTACTAAAATAAATAAAGGATTTCTTGTCAAAAATAAAAGAGAACACTAAATATTCAATGAAAACTTCAAACACTCATTTATAAATTGTAAATAAATATGCAGAAATAAAAGTAGGAGCTAAAATCCTAATTCATCAATTTGAAAAAAATAATTTTTTTTAAAAAATAACATAACTTTTTTTAAAAAATAACATAACTTTTTTTAAAAAATAACGTAAGAGTAATTCATCAATTTGAAAAATTTTAAAAAAATACTAAAATTCAAATACTGAAAACATAGATGGCAGAAGAAACATAAGATTTCCCTTATGGTAAGTTACGGCCACTTCTTATCATTCGTCAACTTTATGAGATTCTGATATGCATTTCAAGCAAGGAAATGAGGACATTCCTCCATTAAGACGAAGCATAGATCATTATTAACCAGAATCATATTCAGGCTTGACTTCCACGTTGCATAATTTTCACCGGTTAATATTTCATTTTTAAGACATGTTGAGACAATCAATGGATCGTATTAGTTATCTTTGTCTTAATCCATTAGAGGAAATAATCTAATCAATTCAAAAAAAAAAATAAGCAACTAAAGAACTCTAATCAAACAAATAATTTAGTTTTTGCAACGATACTTTAGAATTTTAGAGAAACAGCCATCGAAGGGTTATCGACTACTCCTCTCCTAAATTGAGACAATCTCAGCTAATAACTAATACCAGAATAACTCATATTCCTATAGTCCTTAGCTATATTGTTGCTCGGTCAAGGATTCATTACCTAACTTAATTCATCCTGTAAGTGTGACCCTACCATTTTTAGGTGTCAAAGGTACGCTTCAATAGATTACCGAAAGGAAAGACAATTGTTGAAGATTAACATAAGAAACCTATCCATTTATGAAGTTTGCGTTGTTCCAACTTCTATAATCAGGCCCTTAGAAGGAATGGCCGCTCCTAGGGTGACACGAAGTTGAGTATGAATCTCATGTGTGAACTCTTAGGGATGTGAGAGCTAAAATTTGATATATCCTATATACCATTTTTCTTCCACTAAAATGTTCTATTAACTTAGAGTTTATTGTACTTAGCTAAATTCTAGCTAAATGAATTTATCTAAGTCTATTCTTATTACAACTCTTATAATAAAACTTTACTTTAAAGTTTTTAGGTGTATTAAATCATTTAATTTACTTAGTGACATCTTATGCTAATAGGAATAAGGTTAATTCAATGTTGGTTTTGGGTCATTTCCCAAGTAGGCAGTGTTCCGTAAACAGTCAACTTAAGTACCCTTAGCCTTAGACAGAATTTTACCGGTGAAGTTTCCTTATAACCTTAAATCCTATTTACTCTTAAAGTTTTTAGGTGTATTAAACCATTTAATTTACCTAGTGACATCTTAGGCTAATAGGAATAAAGTTAATTCAACACCGGGTTCGAGTTAGTTTCTAGGTAAGAGGTGTTCTGTAAATCGTCAACTTAAGTACCCTCAACCTTAAACAAAACTTTACCAGTGGAGTTCCCTTATAACCTTAAATCTTATTTGTCCTACTTCGTTTCATTAAACTAAAATAAGACATAATTCTAATCCTATTAGAATTGATGTGATCTTAAATCTATTTAATTTCAAACAATTTAAAATTAAATCAAATTAATCCTAAGATCCTATGTTTGTATGCAACTCTTTATTATAGGTTGATGGTTTCCAATTCTCAAATTTTATAATAATTATCAAATTAATTAATTAATCCTATAATATGCATACTATGGTTTAATTAATAAAAAAGAATTATTAAATAAATAAGCCATACAACATGCAAAACATTACATTAATATAACAATTATATTAAACTGTGGATGTATTATGCTCAATGCAAGTTGATTTTCATCTTAATTAATATAACACTTCTATTTTTAAAAATCATAAAAATCAACCAACCATACACAAGAAATTTATTTAAATATAACAAATTATATTTAACTAAGTAATGTCATGCATCAGTCTTATCCTATTTCATATATTTAAAATATCAACATACTTTAAATAACTCATAAAATTGAAAATCATGCATTAATACTATATATTATAACATTTATAATATATAAAAATGCATGAACATGATTAGAAAATCATGCAACTAAAATATAACACTTATATTTAAGAATGATGTATTAATTTAAGCAAACATCACATGTAATAATAATTAAAGAGCAAAATAGACCGAATTTACCACTCCTAAAAAACAATCAACTTAATATAATCATATTATATTAAAAACTGCACAATCTAGATCTTGAATCCACGACCTCGTGTAACAAGGATGAGTGAATTGTCACTACACTAAAAATTCATTTTTGGTAGTCTCCACACGCACAAAAAAAATATATTTGTTTCTTCAATTTTTTTAATCAAACACAACTGCAACTCTTGCCATCAAACGACACGGACTTACAAACTTTATTACATAATCAAATTCCCAAAACAACAAGCCCTTACATGAATCAAATTAATGAAAAACTATAATCTAAGGTGCCAAAATAAAAAACAACTATTTTGCAAAGCCCATTCATAATGCAAAAATCTCACCTAACCAATGCAAATTTTACAATTCCCAATTAAAATTTGAGATGGGTCTGATGCTAATTGAAGGGATAAAAGCCCTATGGCAGCAAAAGAATTTATAGAACCATTCCTCAATTTAATTTAGGAATTCCAAAATACCAATACATTGGCAAAATAATATAGAAAAAAATTTCTTATTATAACTTAAAAGCTAAGCATGCTTTCTAATTATAGATTACATAAAGAAAAACTTACTTGTTTGACGTCTCTGAATCTACAAAATAAATCTTCAAATTGGGACACCATCCGTCGGAGACCTTCCTATCCTCTACAATGAGATTGGTTTGTAGGAACCAATTGGCATGAAAAAAAAATTTAGAGATTTTTTAGAGAAACTATTTTGCAGAAAAGCAAAATGTTTAGTTTTATTTTGGTTAAGAAAAACTGTTTTTCTTCTACATATTTATAACTCTATTTCCTTCATGTAGTAAGAAAGGGAGTAGGAGATCAGACATGAGATTTTATTAATTTAAAAAATATTAAATTAATAGAAATTTCAAATCAACTAATTAATTAACCATTAATCAATTAGTTAGTAATTAATTAATATTTCATTTAAATCTTATTTAATGAATATCTCTCCAATATCTTATAATTGTATATTAATTTAATTAAATCAAATTTAATTAAATAATATTAAATTAAACTACTAATTAATTAATAACTAAATTAAAAATCTTATATTTAACTTAAGTTAAATTTGAATCATATTCAAATATAAATTTCTCTTGTAACCAAAAATTTTAATATGAATCCAATTCACGTTAAATTAATATTTGAACTCATTTAAATATTCTATCTCTCATAAATTAATTTTGAATCATATCCAAAATTAAATATATACAATAAAGTTTGATTAACATATAAACTTTATATTATAATGTATCACCATACATTATACTAATTCCTAGAGTAAATTTGAACAATTCAAATTACAACCAATATAAATAAATCTCATTACCCTTTATGAGCTAGGAAAGAGACCTAATGGACCTACAGACCAGAAGCTACAACGATATTTTTTGTGTCCATGGATATCGACCAATAACAATAAGTTAGTCTTTCATGAGTGTTCGTAACATCAATTGGGTCAAATTACCATTTTACCCTTGGGTTACCTTTAGTCCTTAAATACCAATGCTCATATAATGAACAATATGTTTATGGTCCAACATATAAACAGAAATCCCTCTTGAGCCATAGAGAGGGTAAAGCCCTTTGTTCAAGTCCCAAAGACACAATTTAAGGAAACACTCATTTACTTACCCTAAATTAAGGAATGAGTGAATTCCATCTTGTGTAATTATGTTTCCAGCTCCCCACTCAGTCTTGTCCCAAAAATTATAAGCATATTGAGTCGACAATCTGAACACTATCACCCATACAAATCAAAGGATAATCCCTCGCGAACAGGATTTCATAATACAATCAGGATTAAGACTAATTTACTTAGGTCATCTTAATGAAATAGAAACCTAACTAGTTAATGGAGTTACATCTAGTGGTTACTATTTTGTGGTCCGATATTATGCAAACTCATTGTATAGGATACTCTCACTCGCATGTCAACTGCACAAACGTGTTAGATCATTGTATTTGTATCAAATACAAAGTAAGTCATATCTATAGTGTTACCCGGATAAGGTACCCAGTCTTATCCTTATACTATAGACCTTTTAAGCAAATTTCAAACATTGATCTCTGTATGTCTTTACATACCATTGAAGACTCATTAAACAGCTTAGGATGTTAGTTTATTGTATTTGGGTTATTAAGACAAAACTAATAATATTATTGAAAAAAACAAACACGAAACCAAGCCTTACGTGGAAACCCAAGAACCGAGAGAAAAACCATGATGTTTTTAGTTTTATTATATTTCTTATGAATACAAAGATACAAATGAGAGAAATTAAATAGAATGTAAAGAGCAAAGAAGAAAAGGAAAAGAAATATTTATGGTAAAATTTCCATAAATATTTTTTTCATTTATACAAATTCTAACACTCCCCCTCAAGTTGGGACATAAATATCAATGAGGCCTAACTTGCTAACACAAAAATCAAAGTTTGGCCTGAGAAGTCCCTTAGTGAGAATATCAGCAACCTGTTGTCTAGAAGGAATGTATGGAATGCATATGCTCCCATTGTCAAGTCTTTCTTTGATGAAATGCCAATCAATCTCAACATGTTTAGTTCTATCATGTTGAACTAGGTTGTTAGTAATATTAATAGTGACTTTATTATCACAAAAGAGCTTTAATGGAGTTTCACATTCCTGATGAAGATCAAATAGGACTTTTTTGAGTCAAATTTCCTCACATATTCCCAAACTCATAGCTCTGTATTTGGCCTCAGAACTGCTCCTGACCACAACACTTTGCTTCTTACTCCTCCAAGTTACAAGTTTGCCCCAAACAAAGGTACAATAATCAAAGGTAGACTTTCTATCAACAATAGATCCTGTCCAATCTGAGTCGGTATATGCCTTAATGGTTTTTCTGTTTGTTTTTCTAAACATCAGCCCTTTACCAGGTGTTGTTTTTAAGTATCACAAAATTCTGTTGATAGCTTCTATGTGTTTCTCATAAGGAGCCTGCATAAATTGGCTGACAACACTCAACAAATGAAATATCAGAACGAGTATGGGATATGTAAATCAATTTACCCATAATGCGCTAGTATTGTTCTTTATCAACTGGAACTTGATCATCAGAGTTTCCAAGTTTACAATTGAATTCAATAGGAGTATCAACAGGACGACATCCCAACATACCTGTCTCGGTTAGCAAATCAAGGGTGTATTTTCTCTGAGACACGGAGATACCTTCTTTAGATCTGGCCACCTCCATTCCAAGGAAATATTTCAGATTTTCCAAATCCTTGATTTCAAATTCATCACTTATTCTCTGCTTTAGTTGACTGATTTCTGCCTAATCATCTCTAGTTAAAGCAATGTCATTCACATAAACAATTAGAACAACAATATTCCTTTTTTTGGAGACCTTTGTAAATAAAGTATGATCAAAGTTGAAGGGATAAAAGCCCTAGGGCAGCGGAAGAATTTAAAGAACCATTACTAAAATAATTTGAGAATCTTAAAATACCAGTACATTGGCAAAATTAGAATCAAAATTCTAAATAAAACTAAGCATGCTTTTAAATTAAAAGATACATAGAACTTACTTTCAATAACGTCTGAATCTACAAATCACCAAATTGGGGACACCACCCACCGCAGACCTTTCTATACTCTAGGATGAGATTGGTTTGTGGGAACCAATTAGGATGGGAAAAGGTTTAGAGATATTTGAGATAAACTTTTTTCTTTTTGCAGAGAGAGAAAAAGTCTTGACTTTTTTCTTGATGAATTTGGTTGAAGAAAAGTGTTTTTTTCTAGATATTTATAGCTCTCTTTCCTTCTTAGAATAGGAAAAGGAGTAGAAGAGAATCATGAGATTCTATTTTCAAATCTACCAATTAATTAACAATTAATCAATTTGTTAATAATTAACTAAATCGTATTTAATTAACTTTTCATTCAAATCTTATTTGAATGAATATCTCTCCAATATCTTATAGATTTATATTAATATAATTTGTTAAATCATATTTAATTAATATTTCATTCAAATCTTATTTGAATGAATATCTCTGCAATACCTTAAAGATTTAATTAAATCAAATTTAATTAAATAAAACTGAACTATTAATTAATTCTCCAATTAATTAATAGCTAAATTAA
>JBBPDI010000023.1:13111130-13122718 GCA_037974545.1 Cucumis variabilis
ATTCATTCAAATAAGATTTGAATGAAATATTAATTAAATATGATTTAATTAATTATTAACTAATTGATTAATTATTAGTTAATTAGTAGATTTGATAAAAAAGAATCTTATAATTCTCTCCTACTTCTGTTCCTATTCCAAGAAGGAAAGAGAGTTATAAATATCTAGAAAAAAACAGTTTTCTTTAACGAAATTCATTAAGAAAAAAAGGCCAAGACTTTTTCTCTCTACAAAAAGAAAAAGTTTCTCTCAAATATCTTAAAACATTTTTCCATCCCAATTGGTTCCTACAAACCAATCTCATCCCAGAGGATAGGAAGGTCTCCAATGGGGGGTGTTCCTAATTCGGTGATTTGTAGATTCAGAGACATCATTGAAAGTAAGTTCTCTTTATCCTATAAATTAAAATCATGCTTAGATTTATATTTAGAATTTTGATTCTAAAATTTTGCCAATGTACTGGTATTTTAAGATTTTCAAATTAATTTGAGAAATAGTCCTGTAAAATCTTCCGCTGCCATAAGGCTTTTATCCCTTCAGGGTACACAACTTCACTCACATGCATCTGTGACACTTGTTGTCCTTCATGTAGTGAAATCGTGTATCAGGTTCATGACTTTGCCTCTTTAAAACCCTACTAACTGAGCCTTCTGCCTTTCATTCCAACTTCAAAATTTGCTCCTACCTTTCGTTCTCACTTATCTTCTTCACCATTTTGCCTTCCATCCTTCCAGAAAATCTATATACACTTCCATCCTTTACCAAAAATCAGTCACGTCTTCCATTTTTTTCTTTTGATTTTTTCATCACAAGGTGTGTTTATTTAAGTAAATCGTGGACCAAGTACACGATTTTGTTGTAAAAATAATTTAATTTATGTTTGTTATTTGATTTTATTATTTTGTTGTAAAAATTATTTGAATTTAGTTATATTGTTTGAATTTAGATATATTATTTGTATTTATGTTTGTTATTTGATTTAGTTATATGATTTGATTTTTTTATATATGATTTGATTTTAGATATGTTATTTGATTTTAGGGAAATTATTTAATTTTAGAGAAATTATTTAATTGTAGGAAAATTATTTGATTTTAGAAAAATTATTTGATTTAAGTTATATTGTTTAATTTTAGGGAAATTGTTTAATTTTATTTAGTTGAATCTTTTTTCTTCATGTTATTACTACAATACATATGTGTTATTAATGAAATTCTTTTTAGGTTATTTGCACAATGGAACCTGTTCCAGTTGATCCTACCCAACTATATCTATAGTCATCCCATCGCTCATAGTCTACATGGGATACCTTCTCCACAGTTGTTTTGAGTTATTTGAGGAGAGAGGAAGCGTCCCAATGCACGATCCCCTTTGATTAGCAGATTGTGCCTTACTTAGAGGCTGCTGGATTTTTTGGAGTTTCCCATATAGGTTTGATGCAGTTGGATTGACACTTGATTACTGGTTTGGTTAAGTGTTGGAGACTAGAGACTCACACCTTTCATATGCCTTATGGGGAATGCTCGATCACACTAAATGATGTTGTGGTCCAGTTGAGGTTATTTGTGGATAGTAAGTCTATTGTAGAATCATTGAGATATAACTGGAAGGTACTCTGTGAAGATTTCTTGGAATTTTTACCGCCTAACATGCAAGGTCAACAGCTGAGTCTTCCGTGGTTGATAGAACAATCACAAAATTGCCACCATATACTGGTATTGTGAGCATTCAGAGATACACTCTTACGTACATTATGTAGTTGATTGGAGGCTTTCTGTTTGCTGACAAATCAAACACCCTGGTCCACTGTATTTTTCTTTCGCTTATAAGTGATTTCGATCAGGCTAGTACATATGCTTAGGGTGCTGCATGCCTCGTATTGTTGTATAGAGAATTGTGTAGAGCAAGTAACACACAGTCTTTAGAGATTACTGGCCCATTAATGTTGCTGCAAGTATGAGCATATGACAGATTTCTATTGTGGTATAAAAAGTAGCACTACAGGTTCCAATTGGTTGATATTTGAGTTTCAAGTATTATTTTATATCTATATTTTTTTTAATGAAACTTGCACTATCTATAACTTATTAATAATTTCTTTCACACATTAGATGGAGTGATGTTCTACCTTCATCAGAACAATCAGCAAATATGTTGTTGACCAACTGAATGAGATTTGATTAGTTGATACACTCTCAGGTAATAAAATGTTATACGTATTTTGTCTAGGTATGTTTTTTGTTACCTACTTATGTTTTTTTAACAGATTAATTGGACACCATACACATCTGAGATTATGACATTGCTTCGTGATAGATGTCATAATGGTCAAGCGATGTGGACTTACATGGATCATATGATTTGCTTTCATATCATTGAGAAGTATCAACCAAACCGTGTGTTGCGACAGTTTGGTATGTTGCAAATGCCACAAGATTTTAGCTGCATAAATCCAACCCTGCACCAAATTAATTTAAGAGGCAAGCACGATGAAGATTGGTGTATGATTCATGTAGAGCCTATAACAATGTGGCATTGGCGAAACAATTTTTGTGCAGAAGCAGTAGCAACACACGAGCCGATAATATCAAATAACTATTTTTTTTGGTACTCGTCGATTACCAGACGCTTCATCACACATTATGGCAAGACACTTTATGGGATAGTTAGTTCCAAGCTAAGAAACACAAACACTTTGTATTAGAGCTGGTATCAGTGTCAAACACTCAGGGG
This sequence comes from Cucumis variabilis, assembly GCA_037974545.1. Lineage (NCBI taxonomy): Eukaryota > Viridiplantae > Streptophyta > Magnoliopsida > Cucurbitales > Cucurbitaceae > Cucumis > Cucumis variabilis. Next base: position 13,113,864 of record JBBPDI010000023.1, read on the forward strand.
ACACAAATTTGTCCAGACACATTGGGGACATGTGTCCGACACATCAAAATTCGTGTCATTTTTTTAGAAAAATTGTATGGACCCATCTCAAACACGTCCGGACATGCACAATTCTAATTTTTAGGTGAAACCCAAGCCGACAAGTCCACTTACTTTAATGTGTAAGTGTACATAATAATATTATATATTTTTATAAATGTATATATTTGGTGAAGCCCAACTCAAGCCCGCTTACTTTAATAAATAATAAAATATAAAGATATTCTTATATACCCTCAAATTTTCTTCCGTGCACTCCATGCTTCTTGGCTCTTTATCTTCCACTTTCATCTCTATTCTGTCTTTTATGTTCTACTCAACTTCAAAGGCAAAGAGTCAAACCAACACTCAAGTCTCATCGCTGACCAACATCACCGCTCCCTGCTTACAACTACTGCTTGTCATAATTTTATTTCTATTCTCGCTAACAGCTACTGCTTGCTAGCAAGGCAATAATACACCAAACCAAGTTACCAACTATGAAGTATGTTCTTTTAGTTATTTTCTATTAGTTGTAGCTTGTTTTCTTTTAAAGTTTTAATCTTTTTCAACTACCAACTACCAAACCAACTAAAGTTTTAATCTTTTTTAGAAGTTTATTTTTTTTAAAGTTATTGTCCATGCCCACAATTGTTTATTCCCCATTAGCAAACTTAAAAAAAAAAAAATTCTTTAAATGTTAGAAGTAACTAGTTCCATGGAAACTAGCAGTAGTACCGTTGAAGATGATTCCAAACCCCTATGGCAATATGTGACGAAGATGATTCCAAACCCTTATAGCAATATGTGACTAAGATTAAGAAGTTAAGTGACAAGGGTGGAAATTTTCATGTCAATGCATTTTTTGTCACGTTATAAAGAAGAGCTCATATAAGAGTGAGAGCTCATATATAGTCTAAAGGTTACTCCTAAAGATATAATGGATATGCAAAGGTTAAAGGATGAGATAAAAACTAAAATGGAAAGAAAAGCTCCAAAAACAACGTTTTGTTGCCAATGTCATCTTTATCCATATAAATTAGAGGAGTGGATGTATCCTTGAGATTGAGAACAAGAAAAGGAAGGCAATACAAGTGCACTAGAAAAATCATTCAACAAGACATCACGAGACCAATTGGATGCGCTTATTGGGTGAATGTTTTAGTCAATGGGTTTTCCATTTCATTTAGCGAGAAACTCCCATTTTACCGGTCCCTTTACTTATGCTGCAAACAATCTATTGTCGAGATACAAGCCTTCAAGATATAATATGTTGAGGTCTAGTCTACTGCAAAGGGAGAAGACTAATATTGAAAGACTACTGATGCCTATTCACTAGAAGAAATATGACCTTTAGTGTCAGTTAGAAAAAATGAAAAAGGATCTTTAATGTCGTTTTTAAAATGTGAATATTTAATGTCAGTTTTAAACCGACATCAAAGAGGAAGGATTAAAACCGACATTGAATACAATTTTTTTAGAAACTAACATTAAAGTTACATTAATTTTTTTAATTTTTTATTTTAATAAAAGGAATTGCGTAGTTTTATTCTTCCTACTTTCCTCTCATTACTTCTTTCTTCCAAAATCCCTCTCCTTCGCATCATTTTCAAAACCCTAAAACCACCATCGCGACGCTCCTCCATCTATCGCTGTGGTGCTTGTTGTGCCACGTACTCCTCTCGCCGACGGTGTTTATAGCCAATTTTTTTCCTCTCATGCGTAGTAGTATGTTTTTCCCTCTCTTGTTCTCTTTGTTCCATACTCTCCATCGACTCTTAATCTTTTCTTCTCACTCTTTGCTAAGCTATTTCATTTCTTAAAAATTAAATCTTTTTTTGTTACTATTTTGTTACCTCTATCTACCTCTACCTAGTTATTCTGTTTCTGATAATCCTTGGAATCGTTTCCTTTATGATTTTTGCTATTTTGGTTATGAATAAAGGTGCAGGAAGAATAGTGTTGGGAAAAGGATATAAGGAGTATCGTCACCTTTGAGATTACTCCAATTGGTTTTAAAAGTATGTTATGAATCATAAGATTTGGAATTATATTTGATTGATGTTGATATCTGTGTAAATTTAGGCAATAATAATGTTCCATATGTGAAACAAGAAGAATTTATTGCCTATCCAGGTATGATTTTCATGTTCGCCTAGGGTACACATCAATTGATGAATTTTCATTTTTCTATTATGATTTGAAGAACGATTACTTAATTCACTTTGTTTCTAACTCAACTTATTCCAATTGAAATATGTATATACTCTTCATAATATTTGTTGTTTTGGTATGTCTGAATGTTTGCTTCATATGCTGTAAAATGTTTCTTCAGTCTTATTGGCTAATTTAATGCCCAAATTGTATCACATTTTCTCATGTTTTAGTTTCATTACTGGTAGGGGGTAGAGTTTTCAAGTTTTGTTGTTTACTTTTCAGAAATTGGTTGAAAATATGTATTCATGCCTTGGATTGAAATGTTTTGTCTTAAAACTAAAACTTTTTTGCAAGTGTTGCTATTACTTATTTTGTACTAGAAATACAAGTTATGGAAAAACTAGAATTCTGAAACCAAAGCTCAAAACAAGCTGAAAGGTTATAATTATTTTCAATAAAATGTATCCCTTACGATACACTTCATTTAACCCTTAGTTTTTCCTTCTGAATATTAATCTCTCTCCTTTTCAGGGTGAATTAATATAATTCTCTGCACATTTTTTTTTCATTTAATCCTTGAAATGATTGAATGTTACATGCAATGTCTTATTTATGTTATATATGTGTTAATTCATAAGTTTGCTTTTGTGTATAGTTTTTATCTTCACTTTAAGTTTTAGACTTCAAGCTTATGCTAATGGAGATGGTTATTCATAGATCTTAACAAATCTAGATATTATGCACCAAGCTAAGTAAGCAAGCCACTTCAATAATTTTTTAACTTTTTTGTTTCACCAGTAAGAAGAAATCTTTCAATTTTTTTAGTTTACATTGTGTATGTAGATTCTTTTGGACAATATTCAAGCAACAAAAGGTGGAACGTATTACAAGCAATGGAGAACAAGTAAGATTTCTTTTTCATTTGTTATCTTTTGAAGATATGAATGAAGAATACATAAATAGCTTTTCCATTATTCTTTCTTGTGGTGGGTGGTCCTCCCGCCACAAGGGTTAGGAAGGAATTGAGATTAGAATGTTGTTGAAAGGATATCCATGGAAGATATATGCTCACTTGGATGCATTAAAAAAAACCAAGTTTTCAGTGGTAGCCATTCATGCAAAATAGTCAAAGAATAAGTGTTAACAAATTAATATGTTGATATGATGATATGAAATAGTCAAAGAAGAAGTGTTAGTAAATTAATATTCATTTGTTATCTTGTAAAGAATAAGTGGTAACCACATGTAAGTGCTAATATGATGATCAAGGTATGGATTTTTTATTTTGGTTAAACTACTGTTTTTGTCAAGTCTTTCTTCTTCTTTCTTTCTTCTTTTTCCCCTTAAAGAAAATATCAGTGTTTAACATTCATCAGCTATAGCAGGAACAATTAAAGATTGATAACTAAAAGGTAACCACAATTCTTGCAGAATCCGGTGTTGAGTCAACCTTCTCAAAATTCAAATCACATAATTTAGCAACAAGATAAATTAACTAGTTCAAGGATCACAAATGTTGATGGTTATATGCCAAATAACTTTCAGTCTAATAATCAAGTTGACAAACTTGCATATTTGTGTTTCCAAATGATATTTGATATGGGTTACTTTCTTGTCCATTAGATGTATTAGTTCTTGGATCCCTACACTATAGAGGTGAATAGGCAATTCTGTCTGTCTTTATTTTTATTCTTAAAAGTTAAGGTTGTTTTTATTGATGTAGCTAGTGGTTAATAAACGGTTTCAGAGTAAGATAGCTCCATTAAAATCTTTGAGCATTCTTTTGTGTAACTTACAAAAAGTTTTCAAGCTTGTACCTTTGTTGTTTAATGTTCCTCTTGATGGTTATGCATCTCATGTCTTTTTCAAAATGGTGGTCTAAGTAGCTTGAGTTGGTCGAATTTGACTTGGTGAATATGCCATGCTGTCAATAATTTGTTTTGGTTTTGTTCATTGTTTTGAATCATGAATGTAACCATTTAGATGTTTATCATGCAGTTTTATCAAAGCCAAAAGTGAAGTATCATTGGAAGATGTGATTGCTGTTTTGTTTAGTATTTCTTAAGTATTACTCGATTGGTAGATATCCATGATTGCTAACGCTTCTATATCAGGAAGTTGGAGATAATAAAAAAATATCTTACGAGAATAGATGTGAGCCTTGCTTGGAGATAACCATGGTTTGTTGTGTTTACTCTATTTTTTAACGCCCACAACATGTTTGATGAAATGATTGAATGATGACATTGGTTTTTCTTTTGGGTCACTGGGTATTGATAACAGTCTACTAGTCAAATTAACTCATTTAGTGAGATACCCAGGGATCTCTAAAAGGTTTTTTTTTAGTAGTTTTAGAATTCATGTAGTCTTTATCATTTAGCCAAAAACTATTGAACTTTAGGATTACTTGCTTAAGGTCGAGGCTTAGCTTTATGTTAGAAAGCATTCAGTCATGAGGTTTCACTAACTATAATACGATTACTTGCTTAAGATGGAGTTTACTTTATGTTTATTCTTTTTTAGTTCACTGCAGGTTTGAACGCCATTAGGTATTTATTTTTGGACAATAGGTTGCTTTTTTTTTTTTAATGAGACAGGTTGAATGCCAAAAGAGAAGACACTATGAGTGTTGTTCATGTTCTACCGTGAATCATTTTTTTATTTATATTTTGAAGGTGCTTGTGCAAATGATTGTACAAACTGTAGATTTCTATGTTTTTAATAGAAATTTTCATTGTGGGATTTCTACAATTTCTTGGACAACGATTTCTTTGTCCCTTTGTTTGGTATCTTGAATTTGGGATCATAGTGATGAATCCGTAAGAGAGAAAGCGAGTGATGTGAACTTTTGAAAGTGGATGGATGATCTTTTAGAATAATGGGTTATGTATAATTTAATCTAATATTTGAGTAATGTGAACTTTTGACAGTGGATGGATGATCTTTTGAAAGTATGTTTCTTTTATTGTTATGAGAGATTGGTTGAAGATATGGAATAAATGTAGTTTAGTCATTTTTATGTTGCATTTTTGTTTTCGTTATGTGATCTTAATTTGAATTTATCCAGAGTAAGCGTTTGAATGACATTATGAGGAGACTGTTCTGGCGTTGTATGTTGGCTGCAATCAATCGTGGGTCTTGTTCAAGTTATGTTTTACAGTGTGGTTTTGGTTTTTACAGTAGCCTTCGATGGGTGTTGAAACTGTATTGCATAGTGCTTTAGCATTTGAGGTATTTTTCTTCTTCTTGATGTGATTCAGTCCAAATATGTTGGGTGTGTTGGGTTTATTCCTTTGTATTCTGTATTGGTGAATCCAAGCTCTTTATAAAAAGTCTTAAACTGGGCATAGACCGAAAGGTTCAACGATGATGTGTGTTGGTATTTTTATCTCTTACTCTGTTGGATTTGTTGTTGCAAATTTGTATTCTATTGGAAATTTCTAGGGTTCAGTGTTTTACAGCTACAAAATGGTAGTTGATTGTGTTACATTTTGTATCATTTTGTGACATGGTATGGTTTTTAGACTATTAAAGTAATGGAGTTTATGTTTAGAATTTCTTTTTGTGTACTTGGGTGATTTTGGCCAATTAAAAATGGGGAGTAAAGATCGAATTCTCCCTTCACATGGTATAGTTTCTGATCCATTTGTGCCCAGATTAGGCCCAGATCCATTTGTGCCCCTATCAATAAGTATGGTATGGTTTCTGTCAATTAAATATGCACTATTTTTTCAAACTCCCTAGTCCTTAGTTGATTGGTTATAATTTTGTGGAAATCTCATCAAGACTTGGCTATTATATTTGTTTTCTGGGGTGGTTTCATTTTTTTTTTAGAATTGAAGCAATCTTTTCATGCTTATTTTGCCACCATGTAGAGTTCCAATGGATACTGACCTTGATAATGTCCGTAGAATGATTGAAGTCATATCGGGTTGAAAGCTAAGCGAATGTGCTGATAGCTAGGCGATCGTTGAAGATTGAAAACTGGGAAGGCGTTTAGGATTTCTTATTTAAGTCTTGTATTAGGATATTGTTTTTTGTATTATTGTAAAATGTATATACAAACACAATATTAAGATTTCATTTTGTGTATACAAATGTAAAAGAAAAATATTATAGTTTCTAAAATATTAATTTTATTGATTTGTTGGCGTGAAAAAATACATTTATCTACATGTACCTAATATCGGTTTATAAAAAATGGACAATAATGCAACAATTAAATAAAAATAAATTTATAAAAATATATCCAAAACAAGACTTTAATGTCGGTTTTAAAATGACATCAAAGGCCAACTGACACTAAAGATCTTCAATAACACCATAAAAATGTTGGTTTAAAACGACATTAATGGCCTTTAATGTCGTTTTTAAACCGACATTAATGAGGCCTTTAATGTCGTTTTTAAATCAACATCAAAGCAGAAACGACATTAAAGGCATTTAATAATGCTAGCATAGTTGTCGGTTGCCAACTGACACTAGAGGCCATTAATGTCGGTTTTAAACCGACATTAAAGCCCAGATTTCTTTGAGTGATTAAAGGTAAATAGAAGAAAAAAGGAGTGAGAATTGTGAGTGATGGTTGAAATACCTCACAAAGAAAGTTGCTGAAAAACTTCATGGCCATTTCTAATGGTGAGCCAATGTTTTTAAAATTGATGGAATGCTCCGGTGAGATAAGAATAAGTACTTCATTGCAAATTTGATGAAGGAAGTGATTAATGAAGTCGGTTGTGAGAATGTTGTTCAAGTGATAACGGATAATGCTCCCAGTTGTAAAGGGGCTTGACAAATTATTGAAGTATAATTTTCAACGATTATATGGACACCATGCGTAGTTCATACATTAAATCTTTCCTTGAAAAATATTTGTGCTGCCAAGAATGTCGAAAATAATCAAATTGTTTATGGAGAGTGCAACTGGATTTTTGATATTGCTAGGGATGTCATGGTAGTGAATTTTTTTATCATGGACCATTACATGTGGCTCACCATGCTTAATGAATTTGTGCCTCTTAAATTGCTTTCAATAGCTGAAACTCGTTTTGCATCTGTTATTATTATGCTTAAGAGGTTTAAGCTATTAAAGGCGGCTTACAAGCTAAGGTCACCTGTGGTAAATGGGAAAATTATAGAGAAGATTATGTGGTCAAGGCAAGACATGTAAAGGAGTTCATGCTCGATGACATTTGGTGAGAGAAAATTAATTATATTTTGTCATTCACATCGCTCATATACGACATGCTAAGAGCTTGTGATATAGGCGCACCTTGTTTACATTTGGTGTATGGCATGTGGAATATAATGATCGGAAAGGTGAAGATGTCAATATATAAATACAAACAGTTGCAACCAACTAAATTCTCTTCTTTCTATGACGTGGTGTATTACATTCTCATTGATCATTGGAACAAGAATAGTACTCCACTTCACTGTTTAGCATATTCTTTGAATCCAAGGTGTTTAATTAATATTAACATAGCACATTACATTCTAAGTAGATTCTTAATTAATTTTTTTGAATTTAACATTTTCTTAAAACTTTTATATTAATACTATAGTGAAGAATGGCTTACAGAAGATCCTAATTGAGTTGCTCTACATCAAGATGTCAAACTAACTAGAGAGAGAATGAAGTGTATGAATAGGTATTTTAGTAGTTTCGAGGATCATGCAAAAGTGAATGTAGAATTTGCTCAATTTTCTAAAAAAACTGGAGATTTTGATGATTATGATTGCATATGCGAAAGATATGCTATAGATCCTATAAGTTGGTGGGCAACTCATGGGACATGTGCACCAATGCTTCATAAGATTGCCTTTAAAGTTTTAGGACAACCATCATCCTTTTCATGTGGTGAAAGAAATTGAATCATATGTTCTTTTATTAACTTCATCAAGAGGAACAAAATGACGCCTCAATATGCAGTGGATTTTGTATTTATTCATAGTAACTTTCATCTTTTGTCTAAAAAAACTCCATAATATTCTAAAGGAGAAACCAAGGCATTTGATATTGTGGTAGATGCTTTTTATTTGCTTGAAGATGTGGGCATGCTTGTAGTAGCTAATTTATTTTTAGATGATCCAGAGTTGGAGGCTGAAATTACTAAGAAGGATGGTGTTGATAAGGATGAAGATGTCATTGAGATTTGAGAGGCTAGTTTTTTATTAGTTTTTAATATTTTATTCTTTTGTATGGAAAACCACTTTCCATGTTGAATATACCTAATATGTTTTGTACTCCTACAAACTACAATGGTTAAATGTTAACTTGACAATTGACAATTGACAATGACACAATGACATTTTATGTTTTTTTTTAAGTGAAGAACATTTAGTGTTTTTTTTGTTGAGTAAATGAAGTACATTTAATATGTTGTGACAAATTTAAATATATTACATAAAAAATAATTTTAAAAAATAATGTATCCCTAACGTGTCCGTGTCCTATTATTTTAGAAATTGGCATATCACTGTATCCTATCATATATATGTGTGTGCTTCTTATGTCCCAAGATATGCTTAATAGAGCATGACAGGATAGCGATCAAGCAGAGTACATGCTAGAGGTGGTGTATGCCTACTCTTGAATTAGGCATGCTAACTTGAGTTAGTCGGGGAGCTTGTCGCTAGTCTTAGACTTCATGAGGACGAATGTGCATAATACCTAAGTA
>JBBPDI010000023.1:13122818-13133186 GCA_037974545.1 Cucumis variabilis
CTAGGCACGCGTAGGGTTGTACGTGTGTGTGCTTGGCTAGCCGTTTGGCCATGCACATGTACCCTTGCGCATGGGCTTGATGGTGCTCGCTAATGCCTAGTGACTACGGTCATGTCAATGGGCATCTGGACGTGCCATGGGGCTATGCACGTGGGCTAGCACATGATAGGCATTTGTTGTGGCACGCGTGTGGGGCCTGCGAGCTGTCCTCAAGAGGTGTGCCAATGTCGTGGGCGTGTGTCTTGGCCACCCGTGGGCTATCTTAGGGCCACATTGGAGTTTCAAGTATTTTTATTATAAATCTCTATATGTTATTATAGTATGCCATGATTGCAAAAACTTCAAACATGATCACTTTATAAACTATGCATTAGAAATGTTTTTAATATGAATTTCAGTTTAGATAACCTCTTATATTCCAAAAATGTGATTGAACCCAAACTTATTGGTCATAATTTGGATGACAACTAGTTTAAAAAATACTTATTTATTTACTATTAAACTTGAAGGGGTTCTAAAAGTATGTGTTGATGGCTAAGGATTGAAAATGCTTTAAAATTGTATTTACTCATCATGATTTTAAGACTGTGTATGACTTGAATTTTACAAAAATTTGTTTCAAGTTTCTGAATGTACTTAATTTTAAATATAACTATCTGATGTTAGGTGAGGATATGGATGGAAGGTGTGATTTTGGCTTCAGGCCTAGATTAACCCATGGTGGGTGGCTCTATGTGCACATCAAAACGGATATAGAGGTTGTTACTGTGATAGGTGCTAAGTATGCATGAGCTTAGTTCGATAGTGTGTTTTCTTGTGGATACTGATCATGTGTGAGCTATTCTCGATAGTGTATTTAGTATGCTATCATGGTGGGATTGAATGGAGGATTGCTACTGTGGTAGGTGCCAAGTATGCGTGAGCTGAGTCTGGTCAGGTGTTTTAGCCTTGTGGATATGGATCATGTGTGAGCTATTCTCGGTCCTGTATTTAGTATCTTACCATAGTTTGTTTGGATGGAGTTTGCTATCATGGTGGGTACTAAATATGTATGAGTTAGGTTAGGTTGCATGATTCTTTATAATCATATGCGAGCTATTCTTGGTCGTATATCTAGGCGCCTAGCCATGGTTGGATTGGCTATAAGTTTGTCGGCTTATCGTGTGGATTATGGTATTATGTAATGATGATGTTTTGATTATTATTGCATGATTGATACATGTTTACACATTTTTTTAGCATGTTTTACAAGTTTTTACATCTAATAACTTGTCACTCACTGAGTTTTCAGCTTACATTTTCAATTTTTTCTTCCACCCCCAGGTAGCGGTGAAGGACCAAAAGTTGGTTGAATCCCCATCATCAATTGTAGATCTTCCTTTTTGTATGTATATAGTTAGTTTTTTGTGTTTCCATCATGAGGTGGTTAGATGTAACAGGAGTGACGCTAAGGAACTCATGTATGAAAGACCTCTCATTAAATTGTAATAATTTTGTAGGTAATATAATCTTGTTTAAATTTTAAACTCTACTTGAAACTCTGGAACCGTCTGGTTGTGTGTAGTGAGACATACTTGTTATGTGGTGGTATTTAAAGTTTGTTTATATGCGTATAGAAGTGAAAAATATCTTCCTTTTCAAGTTTGGCTATGCCGTATTTTAGAAGAGGAGCTGTCGAATTTTTTATAGAATTTTTTTTGGAAAAGTGTTTTACCAATCTTACGTTTGAAAAAGAATGTTTCAAAAAGTACATTCACATCATGATCTAGGTTAGAAGGGAAAACCTAGAACAGAGTATGACAACAATATTCTAAAAAACATGCCTTTAATTAAGACACATAGACTTATTTAGTCAGACCAAAATTGTACGGCCTTGCTAAAGTTTGTATGCTAGGTTTGTGGTGTAACCTTGTTGGGGTGAATATTTAAATTCTCATGATGTGCCATTGAATACGGATTATTGCATGCAAAATGATCCCTATTATTTTCTTCAACGTGCGAGTGGACATGATCATTGCATGCATAATGCTTCCAATGTCCATGCCACCTATTTCCAAGTCCTCGTTGTACAAGTTTTCCTATTGTTTGTCCAAGTATAAAAGAAACAATAGGTTTTCCCGAATGAACCAGAGTCAACACACAAGTAATTGATATCAAAACTTAGTCTAGGGTCTACTTATCAATTAGGCATTATGACAAATGAGTTAAAAGAGTATAAAGAGAATTATAACTACCTAAGTATACTAGAGATGCTGCAAATGTGACTTAATAAGGTGGTTGATAGAAAGAAGGATGTGCAAATGAGGCGTGCACTAAATTCGCTTTGCAGAAAGGATGAAGTAAGGTCTAGGGTTATCGAGAAAATAAGCTATATAATCACCTCAATGGGATGTAACTCACTAAACTAACTTATGATTAAGATGTGCTCCTCTTAGAGTCATTGAATGCCACACTTGGTCCCTTTTGGGATCCAAATGGCTAAGCCTAGTAGAATAATATATATCTCGAAGTATTTACTTATATTACTTATAGAGCTTCACGTTTAAGGACAACAACCTCTCGGCGCCTATTGTCCACACTTGTTCACCTTTCGAGATACAAATACTGGAAGTTATCTCGCTAAGTTGAGAAAAATCTACCTTGTGCGTGTTAGCCATGTTCTTGCTACTTACCCTTTTGGGTAGTTGGCTACATGCACTGCCCAAGTGATAAAAATAGCTCGATTAACAAAATAAGAATTATAAGTAAAGCTTCTTATCAAGCATGCATCATAAATCTAAACTACGAATAACACAAAGACAAATGAACAATACATAGATGAATGGATTGAAAATGGTATAAGTGTACATTGTATTAAAGAATGTAGGCCTTCAATATGACCAACACAAAATGTAAAGGAATACAAAAAATGGAAAGAAAAGAAAAGACATTACAAGTCAGGGGAGATGGGAATGAGATCTTCTTCACTCACACAACAGGCTTTCACTCCACAGACTGACTGGAGAAGATGAAGATGTGCTTTACAAATGGTGGTAAGGCTAATCCTTGCCACCAACTCTCTAGGTTTCTACCCACTCTTCAAACGAGGGGTAGTTGCCCATTTAGGCATTTGGCTGATCCATTCAGACGTTTGGCCGTTCTTTTCTTGATGGTGATGGAGCTCCTCATATAGGCATATTTTGATGAAAAATTTATCTTACTGGCCATGTCAGAATCGAAAACTGTCCTTATTGAATTGATATGACAACCCTAGAAGGGGGGATGAATAGAGTTTAAATAAACTTTTTAACAAATAAGCCTAAATTAAACTAATTAAATAAAAAAAACTTGAGCTAAATTATGTTAAATAACAAGATTGATCAAAAGTATGAAATAGAGTATGCAATCAAACCCAGTCAACAAGAATATGTAGCTAAAGTTAAATGCAAAAATAATTAGAAAAGAGTTTGAAAAAAAGACATTATAATTTTATAGTGGTTTAGTTAAACTCGACCTACATCCACTTTCCCAAGCACCTCTTAGGGATATTTTGATGGAAAATCTTCTTTTGACAATTTCCACGGATTAAAATTGAACCGCTACTTACTCCTTTTTTAGGTTCAAGAGCAAACCTGATCATTTCCACAGGTGTGAGACTCATTTTTAATTCATGTATAGGAAGTAAAATTCGGCTAAAAGGATTAAAGAAGTTGGCGTTTGAATAAATATGCGGAAATGATTAAGCAATAAAATCTTTTATGGTTAGTATAAGTTTTGCGATTAAGAAGTTAATTCGTGAGAAAGTTTTGAGAGAAGAAGGATTTGCAGTAGAATCTATAAGTCTAAACGCTCTCAAAAGAAAGTCTTCGCGTAAGTTAAGTGAAGTTTTGACTAAAACGATTAGGCATTTGGGTAGTCTTCGTGATAAGAACCAAGAGTTTCACGATAAAGAAATTTGTGAGGAAGTCTTGAAGTATAAGTTCGCGATAAGTATTCTAAGAGAGTAAAAGTTGGTTAGTTCGCGAGAAAGGTTTCTTGTAAAAATATAACTACACAATAAGGTTATTCGCGAGAAGTGTTAAGTGGTTAAAGTTATTTGTGATATCGGGTTAGGTGAGAAGTAAGGTCTGGCTAAGAAAATGTCAAATCTGATTTGACAGGAGTTAACGTGTAAGATTAATAAGTTAAGCATGGTTGGGTTGTGTATTAATTTTACAATTGTAAAGTTTTAAGCAGGAGCTGACAAACTGAGAAGAGTTTAAGAATGACTAAGATAGTTTAAGGGCTTTAAAAATAGAGGACTTAGTCATTAAGTAAGCACAAAAAAAAAACAAGAGCTAAAATGTTGCTGTTTTGGTTTGATGAGAAGAAGAAAAATAAAATATTAAGTACGGCGATTTGTTCTACGAGAAGGCTCTACAAGATGAGAAGTAAGGGGAGGATTTTTGTTAAAGTGTAGTGAGTAGTTTTCTTCTTAAAAGTTTTGTGATTTTTCATTACCATTTTGAAAGATGATTTCAAATGAGAAAGTGTTTCAAAAATAGATTTCTATGAAAAGTTTATATGTGTTCAAGCATGATTTATAATGTTAAAGCTTGATTTGATGATTACGATTTCCATGCTATGCAATGGTTTTTAAATTGTTAGTTGATTCCTTGAGATGATGCTAAATTTTATGTGGACATAAAGAGTCAAGGTCACCATGGGGTGTACGGACTACATGGTGATAAGAAGTTTGCTTATGCATTGAAAGGAGCATATAAAGAGTAGCAGCCTGAGCAACAAGGACAAATCTGTATGTTATTTGCATGCTGTTGATACAGAAATCAAACACGAGGTAATAAGACTAAACGTAGAGAACGATTCGGGATTCTTGACAAAAGGAATAGCTATTAACTAATGTATGTTTATGTGAAACTGTTATGTTATGAATGTGTTTGTTAAGCATAAAGAAAGGTTTATGTGAGATGAAGTGATTTGATGTTATTTATGCGAAATGATGTTTATGAAAAGGTATTGCGAAAATGATTTCATAAAACCTCACTAAGTCTTTTAGACTTATTCTTTTAAAAATTCATCTTCCAGGATCAGACGTTTAGGCCAAGTAGAGAAAAAGGTTGAAGGATTTCCAGCGAGATGACTCCAGACATTTTGAAAATAGTTAAGTATTGGTTATTTGGTCAAAGTGTTGTAATTATGTATCAAACATCTCTTATTGATAAAGTATACATTTTAGTAGGTATTTATTATACTTGGTGTTTAGGTTGACCATCGTTGCGTTTTGAGTTTTGTTGATAGTATAAAAGGAGTTAAAAATAAGATTTTGCGATAAAAAAATTTCAAAGTTGTAACAAACTCAGATCCTATTCCTACTACTTCGACATTATCGTCGTAGTACGGTTTGAGGTGTGACGACAAATTAAGATCCAACTGTTACAATATGTTAAACTTTTAAATCACACAAAAGAAAACTCTCTAAAAGAGTGAGTATACAATTTGAAGCTCACAATAATTAATGCTCACAATATAGTAAGAATTCTCTCAAGGACAAGATGAAAAGAATAAAGATTGGAAGCTATAGAGAGAGCAACTATGGTGGGTTTTGTACTTTTTTAGGATTGTAGAGTTAAATCGAAGTTGATAAAAAATTTGGAGAAAGAATGAAGTATTTAAAAAGAGGGGAAAGATACTGAAATCCAAAATAATTTTGGATCATTGGATGTAAGTAAAAGAAAATTGAATGTTTGAGATTTAAACTCAATTAGCCGTTAGACACAACACAAATAATAATATAAAAATATGTCTTTTCAAAATAATTTCTTTGAAGCCTAATAAAACAAGTTCACAATATTCTTAAAAAACTAGCTGTTAGACACAAAGATACATAATAATATATTTCCTTTTTAAAATAATTTGTTTAAAACCCAATAAAACAATTTGACCTTCTTTTTTAAAAAAACTAGCATTAGACACAAAGATAAATAATATTATTAAATTTATTTTCTTTTTAAAACGAATAAAAAACAAAAGCCACATGTGTTACTTCTCTATTGCTCCAAGTGGCTTTCTCTAATGGGTTTAAATTGAATACTTGACCGTCATGTCATCATCTCAAGAATGAACTATTTAGCCGTTGGTCATTCTTACATCCTCTCAGGAACGAATTATTTTTCTAAATGGGCTGAAGTTGTGCCATTAAGAAAAACAAATAAGGAAAACATTGTAAATTTTTTTCAAACACACATCATTTACTAATATGGTATTTCCCTTTGCATCGTGACTGATAATGGAAGACAATTTTTTAACACTTTGATGGACAAGTTGTATGAGAAATTTATCTTCAAACAGTACAAGTCTTGTATGTACAATGCTGCAACAAATGGATTGGCTGAAGCATTCAACAAAACTCTATGCAATCTTTTGAAAAAGGTGGTCTCCAAGACAAAAAGATATTGGCAAGAAAATAATGGGGAGGCATTATGGGCCTATCGAACTACCCATTGTACTCTTACAGGTGGTATACCTTATTCTTTGATTTACAGAGTAGAAGCAGTACTCTCAATAGAGAGATAAATTCCATCCTTAAGAATGGCAATTCAAGAGGGCCTAACTAGTGAAGACAATGTTAAAATACGTCTTCAAGAGTTAGAAGCGCTTGACAAAAAGAGACTAAAAGCTCAACAAAGAACTAGAATGTTATCAAGGACGAATGTCTAAGGATGTTGACAAACATGTAAAGCCCCAATCAATCAAGTTGGTGAATTAGTCCTTGCAGTAAGAAGACCTATCATCACGACGAGGCATATGGGGAATAAGTTCAAGCCTAAATAGGACAGACCTTACATTGTCAAAGAAGTTTTCACGAATAGAGCATACAAAATCATTGATCAAGATGGAGTATGGATCAACCGGATTAAAGTTCCTTAATTTCGTTATTTAAAAGAAAAGTTTCAGCTAAACAAGACTTGATCCTATGTTATACAAAGGGTACGTAGCCAACTTAAAGTTTACTAAGTTCAGTTGCATGTAAAAAAAAAATCATGTTTCATTATGATGATGTAATCTCATAGTAAAGGACATGTAAGGAGTATAAAATGAAATTCAAGAGCAGTCACACCCGAATAAAAAAATTCACTATCTTGTAATGAAAGAGGAGGAGGGGGTAGGGTGGGGTAAAAGAGGCAAAATCAAAGCTTCCACTTTGAGTTCTTAAATTATTTGTGTGCAACCTCCACACTCTTATGAACCGTAGCTAGGGCCTCTTTGGCTTTTTAGGCGATAGCAAGGGTGTTTAGTTGTCTAGCCTCTTAAGGTGGACATTTAAATATTATTTAAGGGGGTCAGGTTGTTTGCATGGGTCTTTCCAATTCCCAAAGGCACCATTGTAATTTATGGTCTAAGTCTTGGGATATTCAAGTTCGAAAAGGTTAGTCTTCCTCAAGACTCCAAAGCTTCATTGATGTTCCATCATATTCATACTAGAAGGCTTCGTCTTTCTTAAGCTCAAAAGCTCCATCGTTGATTCTTCAAGCTTAAGTTTGAAGGCTTTAGGCTTCATTAAGGAAACGAGCTCTGCCTCCTTGTCACACCTCTCAACTCCTTTTATACTATCAACAAAACTCAAAACGCAATGGTGGTCAACCTAAACGGCAAGTATAATAAATACCTACCAAAACTTTTACTACTAACAAGCGTTTGATACATAATTACAACACTTTGACCGAACAACCAGCGCTTATCTATTTCCAAAATTTCTGGAGTCATCTCACTGCAAATCCTTCAACCTTCTTCTCTACTAGGCCTAAACGCCTAACCTTGGAAGATGAAGTTTTTAAAGAATGTCTAAACGATAGTGAAGTTTTATGAAATCCTTTTTGCAATGTGTTTTCATAAAATCATTTTGCATAAATAACATCAAATAATTTCATCTCGCATAAACTTTTCTTTATGCTTAACATATTCATAACATAACAATTTCACATAAATACACATTAGTTAACATTCATTCCTTTCACCAAGGATCCCAAATCATTCTCTACGTTTGATCTCATTAGCTCGCGTTTTGACTACTGTATCAACAGCTCTAAGAACATACAAATTCGTTCTTGTTGCTCAAGTTACTAAGCTTTATACACTCCTTTGAACGCATAAGCCAGCTTCTTATCATCATGTGGTGAGTACACCTCATGGTGGCCTTGACTCTTTATGTACACATAAAAGTTAACATTATCTCAAGGAATCAACTAATGGTTTGAAAACCATTTCATAACATAATGGAAATCATAATCATCTAATCATGCTTTAACAGTTTCTCATTTGAAACACTTTCACAACTTCTTTTTTAAACACTTTCTCATTTGAAATCATCTTTCAAAATAGTAAAGCAGAACCACAAAACATTTAAGAAGAAAACCACTCACAACACTTTAACAAAAATTCTCCTTTTCCTTCTCTTCTCGTGGAAAGGGAAGAGGCATTTTTTCAATCTTACACATTAACCCCTGTCAAATTAGATTTGACATTTTCTTAGCCAGACCTTACTTCTCGCTTAACCCCATACCACAAATAACTTTAACCACTTAAGACTTCTCTCGAATAGCCTTATCACGTGGTTGTACTTTTATAAGAAACGTTCCTCGCAAACTAACAAACTTTTACTCTCTTAGAACACTTGTTGCGAATTTAAACTTCAAGGCTTCCTCGTAGACTTATCCATTGCCAAACTCTTGGTTCTTATCGCAAAGATTACCCAAACACTTAGTCGTTTTAATTAAACTTACGCAAATGTTCTTATAAGAGCGTTTAAACTTATAGATTCTCTTGCAAACATTTCTTTTCTCAAAACTTCCTCTTGAATTAACTTCTTAATCGCAAAACTTTTCTAACAATAAAAGATTTTATTACTTAATCTTTTCCGCGGATATATTCAAATGCCAATTTCTATATTAGTTTTAGTCCAAATTTTACTTCCTATACTCGAATTAAAAATGGGTTTCACACCCGTGAAAAAGATTGAGTTTGCTCTTGAACCCAAAAAAGGAGTAAGTAGCGATTCAGCTCTAATTCATGAAAATTGTCAAAAGAAGATTTTCAACCAAAATATCCCTAAGAGGTGCTTGGGAAAGTGGGTGTAGGTCGAGTTTAACCGAACCACTATAAAAATACGGTGTTTTTTTCTTAAACTCTTTTCTAATTATTTTTGCATTTAACTTTAGTTACATATTTTTTTGGCTGAGTTTGATTGCATACTCTATTTCATACTTTTATCAATCTTGTTATTTAGCATAATTTTGCAAGAGTTTTTTCATTTAATTTAAAAATTATCTAATTAATTTTATTTAGGCTTATTTGTTAAAAAGTTTAATTAAACCCTATTCATTCCCCTCTAGGGTTGTCATACCATTCCAACAAGGATAGTTTTCGATGATGACATGGTCAAAAAGATAAATTTTTCGTCGAAGTATGCCTATATGAGAAGCTCTATCAACATCAAGAAAAAAACATCTAAGCGTTTGAACGGATTGGGTAGACGCCTGAATGGGCAACTACCCCTCGTTTGAAGAGATGGGTAGAAACCTAGAGAGTTGGTGGCAAGGATTAGCCTTACCACCATCTGTAAAGCATATATTCATCTTCTCTAGTCAGTCTGTAGAGTGAAAGCCTGGTGCCAAGAGGATCATCAACTTCATCTTCAATGTGTTGCAACCAAGAGGACCATCATCTTCATCTTGATCAATGTGTTGTAGCCAAGAGGATCACTATCTTCATCTTCAATGCGTTGGTGTCGAGAGGATCTTCATCTTCTACCAAGTGTTACAGCCAAGAGGTTCATCATCATCATCCTCATCTTCAATGTGTTGCTGTCGAGAGGATCTTCATCTTCTCCTATGTGTTGCAACGAAGAGGATAATCATCTTCATCTTCAATATGTTGAAGACAAGAAGCAGCAGGTAGGACATCAAGGAATGTCATGATAGAGTTGCATGGTCTATCATGAACAAAACAAGAAGCCAAAAAGCCATAAAGCAACAGGCAGGACATCGAGGAATGTCATAATAGAGTGTAATGGTATATCATGAACAAAACCAAGAAGCCAACAAAAAAGGGATATGAAATTCTCAAGTGTTCTTTCGTATTTATAGTTAAAAAAGGGAGTCAAACCACACCATCTTGAACCAAATTTTCTCAACAAAAATTTTAGATTATCTTAACAAATTTTGTTGTTGCTAAATTTAAGTTGGAGGTTTGTGTATAATTAAAGGGTTTAATTGTGTAGATTTTTTTTACTAAGATGGTAATTTTAAATTATCCACAAAAAAAAATCAAAATTTGGTTATATTTCAATCTTTACACATTGAAATATAACTAATTCTATTAAATTTTGGAATG
>JBBPDI010000023.1:13144138-13159707 GCA_037974545.1 Cucumis variabilis
TAGATATTTATATGATCTGATCTGATTTAATTAGTGCATTGGGTTTCCATTTAGTCAATGATTAAATCTATTCTATGCACCTTTTTCGTCAATGATGTATTCATAATTTGATGTCCCTTTATATCCTTTTTCAAAATAAAAATGTGGTTGAACAATATTGTGCTAGTTCCAAAAATATCTAGATGTCCTAAATATATATTTCGTTCTTAAATATGGTTCACTTGTTTTTTATAGTAAAAAATTTTCAAGTGAGGTATTGTTGAATGAAAAATTATTTTTTGAGAAAAATCAAGCTATGCGATATAGCTATGATTTAAACGTGTTTTAAACGCTAATTTTTTATGTGATGCGAGTAGACTAAGCTATGCGATATAGCTATGTTTCAAACCCTATACAAATGAAAACTTGAAAGCTATGCGATATAGCTATGATTTCCCATATGATCTCATGTGCTATCTTTGGAATAATCCTGTCATCACAGTAGATTCAAAAGATAGCACATGAGATCATATGCGAAGGTATGTCACTTGACGATCAATTTGATGTTGCAGTTATTATTGATAAATTACCTCCTCTATGGAAGGACTTCAAAAATACTCTAGGCACAAAACCAAGGAGATCTCGTTGGAAAGTCTAATCATATGATTAAGGATTGAGGAAGAGGCGAAAAGACATGACCAAAAGGAAGAGGTGAACGCAATTCCCAAAAAGAAGTTAAACGCAGTGCTGAAATCAGATCTGAAGCCTAAAGAAAATAAAATGAAACACGGATCCAACAAGTAAAGCAACTCACAAACACCCTAATTCAGAAGTATGGTACAAATCATATGCTACAATTGTAATAAGCCTGGTCATTTAGTTAGGAATTGTAAAAGCAGGAATCGTCCTGCTGCGCAGACGAACCTAGTAGAAGATGAATATGTAGTCATGATATCTGAAGTTAATGTAATTAGAGGGTCTGAAGGTTGGTGGCTAGACACATGTACATCTCATCATGTCTGTCACGACTTTAGTTTATTTAGAAAGTATAATGAAATAAAGGACAAGAATATCCTTTTAGGAGATCATCACACGACTAAGGTGACAGACATTGGAGAAGTAGAACTGAAATTCACATCTGGCAAATTGCTTATGCTGGAGGAAGTTCTTCACACTTCTAAAACTCGAATTTTTTTACTTTGACTAAGAACAATGTCTTTGTGGGAAAGGGCTATGTGACAGACGGCATGTTTAAACTAAACTTAGAAATGAATAAGAATTTGATTTTCAATTACATGTTGTCTTCTTTTAATGTTTGGCATGCTAGACTTTTTCATGTTAATAAAAGACTAATTAGCAACATGAGTAGGTTAAATCTTATACCTAAGTTATCTATGCATGAGTTTAATAAATGTTCATGTTGTAGTCAAGCTAAGTTAACAAAAAACTCATATAAGTCTGTAACTAGAGTAATAGAGCCTTTAAAATTAATGCATTTTGATTTATGTGAATTTGATGGCACATTAACTAGGAATAGTAAAAGGTATGCAATAACCTTTATAGATGACTGTTCTGACTACAATTTTATTTACCTACTTAAAAATAAAAGTGATGTCTTTGACATGTTCAAGGTGTATATAACTGAAATAGAGAATCAGTTTAACAAAAGAATTAAGAGACTTCGTAGTGATAGAGGAACTGAATATGATTTAGTTGCCTTCAATGAGTTTTATAACTCAAAAGGAATAATACACGAAACTACTGCATCTTATTCACCTGAAATGAATGAAAAAGTAGAAAGAAAGAATAAAACACGTATAGAGTTAGTAGTAGCTATCTTACTTGAATAAGGAGCAACACTATTTTGGTCCGGTGAAATACTTAAGACTGTTAGCTATGTCATTAATAGGATTCCTAAGTCAAACAGTAAATCTTCACCATACGATGTTCTTAAAAATAAAACACCAAACTTGTCTTATTTTAGAATATGAGGTTGTCTAGCCTATGTTAGAATACCTGATCTTAAGAGAAAAAAATTAGCTAGTAGAGCCTATGAATGTGTTTTCATAGGATATGCTGAAAATAGTAAAGCTTATAGGTTCTATGACTTAGAAAACAAAGTAATCATATAATCAAATTACGTAGATTTTTTTTAGGATAAATTTCCTTTTAAATATAGAAATAATGGGGCTCAAATATTCAAACTAGTGGGGGCTCAAGTTCAAATAGTCTACCTTCAATTAGGATCCAAACCCAAGAAAAGGAAGTAGATCCCGAACCTAGAAGAAGCAAGAGAACTAGAATCATAAAGGACTTTGAAGAAGACTTTGAAATGTATAACATAGAAGATGTGAAATATCTAACAGAAGTCTTATCCTCAGTAGATGACAACTTATGGCAAGAAACCATCCATGATGAAATGGACTCTCTTGAATTCAATAGAACCTAGCACCTAGTTGATTTACCCCCTGGCTGCAAAGCAATAGGTTGTAAATGGGTTTTAAGGAAGAAACTTAAACCTGATGGATCAGTATATAAATATAAGGCTAGATTAATAGCTAAAGGTTTTAGGCAGAGGGAAAACATAGATTTCTTTTATACATTTTTTCGGTCACTAGAATCACCTCAATCAGAGTGTTGATATCTATAGCTAGCCTGAACAATCTCTTAATACATCAGATGGATGTTAAAACTGCTTTTCTAAACGGTGCTTTAGAAGAAGAGATATATATGGAACAACCTGAAGGTTTCATAGTTCATGCTCAACAAACCAAAGTTTTTAAACTAGATAAATCTCTCTACAACCTAAAACAAGCTCCTAAGCAATGACACGAAAAGTTTGACAACTTAATTATGTCCAAAGGATTCAAAGTAAATGAGAGTGACAAATGTATCTACTATAAGAATGAAGATAGGTTATGTACTATCATATGCTTATATGTAGATGACATGTTAATCTTTGGATCAAACTTGCACGTCATAAATGATATAAAATCTATGTTGAGTGCAAACTTTGACATGAAAGACTTAGGAGAAGCTGATGTAATCCTAGGTATCAAGATTACAAGAACTGAAGATGGAATTTTTTTAGATCAATCTCATTACATATAAAAGATTCTAAAGTATAACTACTTTAATAGTGAACCATCTTGTACACCTTATGAATCTAGTGTTCAATTATTCAAAAACACTAGTGACAATGTTAACCAATCCATGTATGTTGCTGATTGTAGTAGACAAGACATAGCTTATGTTGTAGGATTACTATGTAGGTTTACAAGCAGACCTAGTCTAGAACACTGGAATGCTATAGAATGAGTAATGAGATATCTTAAGAAGATACAAAATCTAGGATTACATTATAAAAAGTTTCCTGCTGAACTTGAAGGTTACAACAATGCTGATTTAAACTCCCTTTCAGATGACTCAAAGACTACAAGTGGCTATATTTCTAATATAACAGGAGAAGTTGTTGCTTGGAAATCCAAGAAACATACAATTTTAGCACAGTCAATGATGGAGTAAAAAATGATAGCACTAGCTACTGCTAGTGAAGAAGCAAGTTGGCTTAAAAGCTTGCTATCAGAGATTTCCACTTGGAAAAGATCGGTACCAGCCATACTAATTCATTATGATAGTACTACAACTATTGCAAAGATTTAAAATCATTACTATAACGGTAAAAGATGACAAATTCGCCATAAGCATACTACTATTAGAGAATTCCTCACACTGGTGTAGTGGTAGTGGATTATGTACGGTCTGATGACAACCTAGCTGATCCTTTGACAAAAGGACTAGCAAGAGAAAAAGTTTTTAAAACCTCAGAAACAATGAGACTCAAGCCTATTGAAAATTGAATTACTGTGAGGTAAACACAACTTGAAAGACTGGAGATCCCAAGAAACAAGTTTAATGGATAATAACTGATCACAAGTAATATGACGAGAATCATGCTAAATTATTATGAGTTCCATTCTTATGATTAAGTGACTAGCATGACATCCTGAAGCGTATGAGAAGGTTGAACTTTGTTCTTAATGAAATTTAACTTGATATCAAGTAAGGTACCTAGCTCAAGAGTATTCTTGATAGATTCACCTTTGTGAATGTGAAAGTGAGGGTCACTTCCTATGGAATCTTAGGCAAATTCCTAAAGCATTCACTAAACCGGGATACACGTACAAGGCCATAAAGCACAAGCTATTTTAAAACTTCACTCGAATGATGCTATGTGTGATATTGCATTAGAAGTAAAGTTCAAAACTACAAGTTACTTTACAATAATCTAAACAATGTCACTAAGTAAAGGTTCAAGTCAATAGACACCTATACTTAAACATAACATTATAAAATAGACATTACTCGATGAAAATGTTTTCAAAATTTTCATGTGGGAGATTGATAGTAAATCTTTTTCAAGTGGGGATTGTTGAATGAAAAATTATTTATGCGAGAAAAACCAAACTATGCGATATATGTATGATTTAAACGTGTTTTTAATGCTAATTCTTTATGTGATGCGAGAAGTCTAAGCTATGCCATATAGCTATGTTTCAAACGCTATGCGAATGAAAACTTAAGAGTCTTTCGTGTTTTACTTTTCAATTGTGCAATATTGATGCCATAACATGAGCTATACTAGATAGCTACGCGAAAGGTTAGACATGATGAGACATATTAAAATTACGATCTTTATTACATCAATAAAAAGAATCAAACGTTTTATTACCATTTAGTGTTTAATAAGTCAATATAACCCCTCCATAAATAAAATATTACAAATTAATTTCCAACAGTCTATTGATTTCCTCACACTATATATACTCTATTTCTCATTTCATAATACGCACAAGAAATTTTCATAAGCAAGAAAACTCTCTCAAACTTTTCTTTTACATTTATCGAGTAATTCTGTGTGTTTATTTTTAGTGTTGAGATTCCAATTGATTTCTGTGCAAAATCAATTGAAGAATGAAGACTGTTTTATCTTGGAGACGACGAGGCTACAATTCTATTTGTACAAAAGAGCAGAACTGCAAAATGTCTTAAAAAGAGCGTGATTCGCGATGTGACCATTTCTTAACCTATTTTTGTTTTCTAGCTTTGTATTCTGATCACTAGACGTTTTGTCCACTTGGAGAGATAATCAGCACGCAACTTGACTACGCGAAATATGGTACCTCAAGCGAGATAAAGGGCAAAGTGCAACAACAATATTTATATATTTTGTTTATGTGCATCCTTGTTAATTTGCATGTGATATATTTTTGGAGAATCTCAAGTGATCAGAATGAAATGTTTTTAAAATAAGTTATAATTTCCAAGAAAAAAAATAGTTGTCCTATAAGTAAATGTCATTTGTGATCTCAATGTATTACTATAAGAAGTAATTTAATGTTTGTATATCAAAAACCTAAACCAAATGATAAAATGGTTACTATATAAAACGTTGGTTTTTTATTTTTAGTTTTTGAAAATTAAATCTACAAAAACTCCTACCATTTCTAAATTTCTTTCCTTTTTATTTACTTTTTGCCTATATTTTCGAGAACTAAAAAACATAGTTTTTAAAGAAATTGTTTTTGTTTATTAAAATTTAGCTAAAAATTGAACTCTTATACTAAACAAAAAGATGTAAATCATTGTAAGGAAATGAAAATAGATTTAATTTAAGAAACCAACAAAACAAAAGTAAAATGTAACCAAATGGGCCTTAAATATTTGGATATTCAATTAATGGACCTGACATTATATAAAACATCGTGCTCAACAAAGATTGATTATTAATAAGGGTTTGCAAATATAGAAATTAGATTCAAAATATTAGCATGTATATAACAACATTTTAAAAAATTACAAATATAGAAAAGTTTATCAGTGATAGACTTCTATCGCTAAGAGACTCATTCTTATGGTCTATCATTGATAGACCAATATTTACAACATGATCTATTTTAGACTTTGACAAATTTTATAATATTTGTAATTTTTTTAAAATGTTGCTATATACTTAATTATTATTCCTAAAATTGCTACCCATTATAGTTACCCTTTTAATAAATTAGCACCTTATCTTCAGACTTTGATATTGATTTAGGACATTTTGATTGGCTTAAAAAAAATATTTTTATTTAAACTCTTTTGATGAAAAATGTTTAAAATAAATTTTAAGAGCTATTTTGGAAGGATGCCAAACCCTCTAACTTTTTGTAAAATTACATATTTTTTAAATTAAACACTTAAAAATGTATTCCAAACACACACTTTAGCAATCATATTGTTTATAGTCATTAGATAAAATACACTTTAATCATTTAGTAAAATAGGGGTGAGAATTTTTCAACCTAAACGTTATCAACACATAGAAAGTTGAGTTAGATTCATTTTAACAGTTAAAGTTAAGTTATGAACCATTATAATTATTTTACAAATTTGAGAACTAACATGTGTGTTTTGAAACTTCATTGTTGAGAATTTGAACCTTAAAACCTTTAGTTAAGAATACACGTTGTTGTAGATAATTTTGAACCAGTAAAAAGAACAAGAGAAAAGCATAATGAGGAGAGTTACCTTATCCTAAACAAAGATGAGAGAGGTAAAAAACAACCTAGAGTGAGTTTTATAGAAATAAATTAGGAAGAACAATTAGGAAGGGCCAATTGGCTCACATTAGGTTGGCCAATCTAATTCTACATGTGAGGCCTATCTATAGTAGGCCCTTATTTGAAACGTCCTTAGTGGTCCAATCTAGCCCCACAAGCATTATATTTCCAAAATGCTGGTAAAAGAAATAGAAATTTTACCCTATAAGGATGACGAAGACCCCTGACACGTCTCAATTGTAAATAGATGATTATAGCCCAACATAACTATGTAAGTTCATCTTTCTTCTCCAATAGCTTGCTCTAACCTTTGTGCTAAGATCTAGCTTAAGCATCAAAGCATATGTAACAAACACCACATTAGTGTGCTATTGTCTATTGTGTCGTAGGTAAAATTCGCTCTAAATTACAAATTTACCATTAGTCGCACAAGACAGGTAGATGAGTTCACTTGGTCAAATTTTTCCATCAATAGTTGGCACCATCTATGGGAGACAAAGGTTGCTTAAAAAAGTCTACAATACAAAAATTAAATAAAGGAAGGATGAACAAACAAGGTGATAACGACTTATAATGAAAAATGCATCCTCGAAGAATTAAGTCGATCAGAGAACAATTGCCAATGTATAGCCCTCCACAAACTTAGGCTTCGATGGAAAAGGAATTGGAGAAAGTTGTAACTCTAGAAAATAAAAACTTGATAGCCTAGATCAAGAACTAGAGTGAATCCTAACACTGTTCGAAATTCAAGAGCAAATTTTGAACAAGTGATAATGCTTAAAGTATGTTATCTCATTGCACTTAACTTATAATTGTTTTCATATTTTATGTGTTTATTCCATGATTTTACAAGTGTTACAAAATCAACAATTAAACAATACAAAAAGGGAGAAATATTTTATTAAAGATAATTTTTTAAAATACAATACAGAACTACTAGGTTATAAAGTTTATAAATTACACTTCTCTAAACCATTGGGTCAAAATCGTAAAGCACTTCAAGTACATGTGCTCAATTACAAAAACTAAAGAGTTTTCAGGGGTGTTGTCCCCAAACCCTCACCATAGATCTCTTGACCTTACTGCATTCTAATAGTCATCTTGATGGAATACAATACATACGCAGCGAAATTAAGGATCAATTCTACTCTAATTGCATCTACACATTTTAGAGATTAACATGTAAAATCTACCCTAATTAAATGAAATTAGGGTTAATAGAAGTCATACCTTCATAGCTTTCCGATTCCTCGATATCGCCTTATGAACACGAACTTGGGACCACCACTAAAGTTTACCCGCTATTCTCCGAACATAAAATCAGGTTGTGAACTCGTTAAGTGAAGAAAATAGGGAGAACAAGATGGAAATTTGAAGGAGATACTTAGGGTTGAGAACTTTTAGAGAAAAATAGGTTAAAATATTATATAATTCAAAATTACAACATTAGCAAAAAAAATCACAATTTGAAAAAAGAAACTATTTATAACCTAATTACATGCAAAATTGCAGGTAATTGGTTGGCCAAATCTCAACACCTACCATTCCACTAACCATTAGTGGCACTTAGTTGGCTAGTTGTTTACATCGTATGTATCCACCTATCTCACTAAGTGTTAGTGCTGGAATTTTTCAACAAAATGTTGGATTTTCCCACTAACATTAGTCAAAGGGTAATATGGTCATTTGACCATTCAAGTCAAATTCAAACTTTGACTTTTGAAGTCAAAAGTTAATATTTTAACTTTTTACCATTTTGTACGTTTTGACTAATTTCAACCTCTCAAATATGAATCCACATTCATTTTTTAAAAACTTAAATCATATTTTATTATAAAGTCGGTCAAAGTTTGACTTTTTAAAGTCAAAAGTCAACATTTTGACTTTTTACAACTTCGATCATTTCCATCAATTTCAAGCTTCCGAATATGAATCCATATTCATATTTTTAATATTTAAATTACATTTAAACATAAAGATCAATCTCAAGCTTATAACTGACAACTATATCAAATATATTTATCAGTTTCTCTCTCTTTACCTAATTCGAACAATTCGAATTATTCCAACATATTGTTCTAAGTTAATTCCATATGAGCTAGCAGGGGAACCTAATGGACCTACAAATCATGGTCTCCAAAGATCCAAGATTAACTGGCTAAATCCTTTTAGATCGAGCTAATTAACATTCGTTAACTAACGGGTCATTCCACTAAAGTTCTGTAGTTGCACTCCACTCACTAAAGATATATTTGTGTCCATCTAATATAATCATGATCAGTAAGTTAATCCTTCATAAGTTGTTTATAATCTTGTCTCGGTCAAAATATTGTCTTAGGCCAATGAGAGGGTGGGACTCCTTGTTCGATACTTGGATTCAGTTCTTAAGAGAACAACCTATCTACTAACCATAAAGCGCATAGGAGTGGATTTTGTCTTGAACCCTATATATCCATAGTCGTTCACCCAGTCTTACCCCTGAAACAGGAGGCTTATTGAACCAGCATTATTTAGCTATTTTCACCTATGCAAATCTAAGGATAATTTTGTATGAACAAAAGTTCATAGTTAGCTCAGGATTAATATTAAGTTACCTAAGTCATGAATAATCGAAATAGTCAATTTTATATAGTCAACGGTGTTATAACTTAAAAGTGATTATTTCATGGTTCCAATCTTATATAAAGTCTTCACATAGAATGCTCCACTTTCATATCTCTACATGAACAATTCAGAATCACATCGTTTGTACTAACTACAAAGCGGGCCACATTCATAGTGTTCTCAAAATAAGGTGTCCAACCTTATTCATACACTATAGACTATTTGGACTATATACTTGAACTTGATCCATATTTATATCTCTATATAAAGTTCAAGTCTACACTAAATAGTCTCAGGAACTTAGTTTATTGGATTCAAAATTATAGTATTCTATTTTCACCAATAAAGTCCTCAGTAACCACTTGATTGAATAAAATATAATTTAAAACTACAAACTACAAGTTTTAGGACATAAATTCCAACACATCTCTCATCAATAACGAACATGGTATCTTCTAAGGTTAGAGTTTCTTTCCCTTCAATAAAAAATTTAACGAAAGTCTTATACGATGGGGGCAAAGACGTAAACAAATTTAAGGCAGCATCCTCATCATCAACCAAAATTTTTATGTTATGTAGATCTAATAGTATTTATTCTCTGATAGAAATGATCTCGAAGTGATGTGTCTTTCTGCACATAGATGAAATAGATGTTTCTTACAAAATAACTTTTTGGTTAAATATTTTGTCATATAGAGAGTCTCCAACTTCAACCACAGACCAGCGATAGTTTCTTCATTTACGACCTCGATGATGACATCATAAGCCTAACACAACATTATCGTTGAATGTTTCTTATCCTGTGAAGTCATCCATTCCTCATCATCCACAGTTGTTTGCTTCGACTTACTAGTCAGCGACACCCACAACTCTTGTTGCTTGAGTAGGAATCACATCTTAATCTACCATAAACTAAAATTGTTCATCCTTGGTGAATTTGTCAATTTGTACATTTACATCAACATTCTTAATTTTCAAACAAATTCATCAATTTTGAGACCCTAACGAGTAGGCTTTGATACTAATTTGTTACAAATATTGAATTTTATGTCCTAAAACTCGTAAATAATAAATGTAGTTGTTGACCATTATTAATAAAGTATTATTATTGTAATTCTTAGTGAATATTATTGATTATTTTATTAGTTTTGTCTTAATAATCCTAATTTCAATAAACTAGCATCTTAAGCTATCTTATAAGTCTTGAATTATATGTGGAGAAATAAAGGGATCAATGTTCAAAATACAACTTTAAAATTCTATGGTATAAGGATAAGGTTGGATACCTTGTCCTGGTTACACCATTTTGTATTTGATACAAATACAATGATCCAATGCATTTGTATAGGTTACATGCGAGTGAGGGTATCTTATGCAATGAGTTTGTACAAGACAAACCACAAAATAGTAACCACTAGATGTAACTTTGTTGGCTAATTAGGTTTCTATTTCAATAGGATGACCTAAGCAACTTAGACTTAATCTCGAGTGTATTATGAACTTCTACTCTCCAGTAGTTGTCCTTTGATTTGTACGGGTGAGAGTGGTCTGATTCTCAACTCAATAAGCATACTATTTTCAGAATAAGATCAAGTAGGGATTTGGAAACATAACTACATAAGATAGAGTTCACTCTTTCTCGACTGTGGGCTAAGTAGATGAATATTCCCTTGCACTCTCTCAACAAAACCTCCAAATAACAACACTTCTTATAGGACCTTCACCTCTATTTATATTAATCCTTTGGACTAATTACTTTCTTTAAGAGCCAGTTTTGAATTACACTTGACACATGTCACCTTACACTAAGGGAGTACTAGGCGAGGAGAGGAGTTCAGGGAAGAGGATCAGACATTTGCGTCAGTGACTTTCTTTAACTAAACACTCGTGCGTGAGTGACCTTCTTAAGATAAACACTCATGTGTGGGTGATCTGTCAACTATATGTTTTCTTAAAAGCTTATATTTTAGTCTAAATTATGCATAATGCATCTTGTATCTCTCTGTGTTATTATTGTTGTTGATGTTTGAAAAGAGAAAACTATGGCTTTCTATGTGCTGATTGTGATGAATGTGTGCAAACCATTAGCGTTACTATCAAGTGAGTAGTGATTATGTAGTGTACACATAATGTGAATGATGTTGTGTGGACGATCGGTGTGGATGGAGTGGTATCGTATGGACCATTGGTGTGGATGGAGAAATAAATCAGAAAACTTTTCAGATGTTGTGGATGGAGTGAACATTACAGTAGCTCAATCGCAAGATACTAGCAAAAGTGTATCGCAATAGGCTTGGAAAATGGAAGAATTCATGTTCTTAGTGGAAAGGAATAGGAGAAGCTAATGTGAGATTTCTATGATTTATGAAATGAGGCATTGAAATATTCCCAAAGAGATTTTCTAAAATCTTTACTCACTACGTATTTAACTTATGTGTTTAAGGTTTCTTTTCCAAGGTGATCAGGCGTTAAGGCCAAGTAAGTAAAGGTAAGATGGATTGTGAAGCGAGAAAGCTGATCAAGTTATCCACCTTTAGATGTTTTAAAGTTATTATGTTTAGAAAGGGCAACATCCCAGTTTTATGTGTTTGATGAGTCTTGTCTTTGAGATAGGTTGTTGGGTGATGAAGAAGAAGGATAAGAAAGAGATTCTTATTTTTCTAAACACCGTTACGCAAAGAGTAGCATCCCAGTGGATGAAGGAAGGCAGAGATAGGTTGTTGTGTTGTGCTTGTATACCTCTGTCGTGCTTATCACTTAGTAGTTAATGAGTTTAAGTGTTGAAGGCTAGGTGACTAAGCTAAGTTGGTTGTTTAAGTGTTTTCTACTGCGTTGAGTTGTAAAGATCTCTTGAATTCAAAGTTAGAACACTACGTTGGAGATTGGTTTGAGAAGTTTCGCTTACTAGGCATTCAACGTCTTATCTCGTAGTAAGGTACATGTTAGGTGTCTAGCTAGGCAGCACCCTTTCTTCTGGTCTCATGAAGTGTTTGGCGGGTCGGGCCGGGGCATGATGTAATCTCTTATTTATACTAATTCTAAATTGGATTGTCAACCTTTAAGCTTTCTTAAGTCGTTAGCTCCTACTTAAAACGCTACATATGCCAGTTTAATATTTCTCTTAGTCATTCTTAATCGTAACCTTGACACATAGCCCACTAATTATGTTCAATTAGAAAATTTTCCAGATTTTTCCTAACTCTCAATGTCTGGCTTCTCCCGCGTGCATCAAAATGCCTCCATCCTTCCTTGTGTCACCTAACTTCAATGCGGTCTATGAAAATGCCTAACTACTCAAAAAACCTTATTCTTAAAACTCCTTCTTCAAAACCCTAGTTACCCTTATTTCCAAAATGACCCTTCTAGTTCAAACATAGGTCTCACATATATAGTATTTTATATTCATAGTTTCACATAAAGTAAATTCTACTGTGTACACTAAGTGCAACATTAGAAGGGGGAGTGGAATGGAAAAACGTGGAATGCAAACTAATTTGCTAAAAGAATAATGCAGAAAATCTTCTCATTGCATTGTATGCGATTTGAGTTATAAGATGCACCTTGATACGATATAGATAATCTAGCCATTTACTAATTAAGATATGCAACCTCTTGATGCCTAAATGCCACACTTGTTCGTCTTTTGAGATACAAATGGTAAAAGTACGTTCAACAGTATATATCTAGGTTTCTTTACTTGCAAGCATCACATTCTATTATGTACACCTCTCAGCTCTTAAATGTCATACCACCAGAATGCATTTTGTTTCTAAAATTCTTTTTGTGCCTTTGCCACTTACTGTCTTGAGTTGTTGGCTACCATTGCTTGGTTCTTTCTTTAGAATAGAATTAGGCGTTTGGAGTAAGCTTAGACTAAACATGATAGTACTTATAAATAATGAAACCTTTCAATGATGCAAAGTGAAAACTCAAATTACTTATTGCTTGTTCGTGCAACAATCATTCGTAGATGTGTCATGCTAGGCTCTAAGTGAGCAACTTAATGGAAGACTAGGATAAGATTATGCGATAAAAGATGCATGCCTTACCTATTGCGTTGTTGATTTCATAATGATATGCATGTAGTACAAGTTTTTCTCTCTATTGCCTAAGTGTAAGTTAAGAGAAGTTTTCTAGTAAGTCAAGGATCGAACTTAGGGAATTGGTGTAATTGAATCTATTGTGCAACTAATCCTATGTGATATACTTTATACTATATAAGTAAGCAAACTATACTTATCCTAACTATATACACTAAGTTGCAATTAGCAATGCAAGATGAACATGGCGATGGAGTGTGAACTCATGTAACAGGCATGACATGAAAGAATATTTAACTAATTAAACACAATGTATTGTGGATTAATATTTCAAGGCGATATAAAACATCTATTAACTTTAAAATTAAGGCAAGCGTCCTTTTGGGGCCTTCACTATACTTGCTCAGCTCTCAAGATCCAAATACTTATTGTTAAGCTATTGTTTGTATCTAATCGGTTTGTATGCCTTACAACCAATTTATACTAATTTAAGGCTAGCATTATTTTGGTGTTTTCGCTGCACACGTTGGTATTTCTGCAACTTATGCGAAGGATTAATTCGACGATGAGATTGCATCATTACAATTCCTTCACCATTCACTTAATCAAGTATGGGTTTTCATTTGTCAAGTGATTATTGTCAATGCAATTTTTTTTCTCTCGAATAAAATAAGACTTTGATGTTTGCTTTTAGCTAAATAGAGCTTACAAAACACCCATCTAGATTCTCTAATATTAATAGAACATTTACATTGTTTAGTAACTAAATAAATGCATTGAAAATGGATAGCAAAAGAGAAATGAGATAATGGTAGAAGAAATGCATTAATATTATAAATAGAACTTTAGGCCTCTCGGCCATGGAGTTGATATTACAACATAATACATAAATATTACAAGATGGAATACAAAGAAATGAATTGAGCCTCAGAATATGATTTCTCATATTCTTTGTCTTTGATTTTTACCTGTTGTGCTGAGGGGAAATGGTAGGGAAAATCTCTCTCTCTTTCTTGTTCTAAGCTCTCACCTAGAACTTTAAGATAAAAAGGATGAAGGTAAAAATGATATCGCACATTATTCTGAAGTAAATACCTCTATTTATAGGCGTAGAGTGACGTTGACATGACATCCATGTCTGATTAATTCTTCTGATAAAGTTGCATCGGTGTCGCATAAACGTATTTTATCCTTTTTCTGAAATTTGCACCAACCAATTTTGTCTGCTAATGCTTCAGTTCGCTTAGCTTGTTGTGATTGTTGCCTTGTTGGTTTCACGTGTCTCTTCGTCTGACGTTCTATCGCCAAGCTCTAATTCTTTTTACCTAAAATCCTGTGAAAAGACAAGTGAAATGTGATAAAATAGGGATAACGTTCTTTTGTAGTTTGCAATGCACAAGTTAATCAATTCTTCTACTTTTCCTGCATTTTCTTTCAATCTTATGTGATAAGGCTTCATTATTTTACATAAAAGCCTATAATAACTTGTATTTCTACAAGTTATCACTTATAACATGTAACATCCCGAGTGCCAAGGTAATTGATTTTATTTGAATTTCTTTATTTCAAGGTTTAAAAGTTGATTTGGGTGTTATTTATTCTTTTAATTTGTAAGAGGATAGTTTTCTTTCATAGTTGGAAAAGAAAAGAGGAGAAGGGGGAAATTATTGGGAAATAATAATAATAATAATATATTATTAATTATTTTAGTATCCCTCTCTTTCTCTCTCGCGCACCCCCCCCAATCGTCTTCTTCATCTTTCTGCCCTAACCGACCAACCTTTCCTTTCCGTTTCCATTGCCAGCGACGATGAAACTCTAGCCGTCGTCCTCTCTGTTCGCCGGTCGTCGACGAAGCATGCCACCCCTCTTCAATCGTTCTTTTTATTTTCAGTTCACCCTATATCCGCCGCAAGTACCCTCGGCTTCACACACCCTCGTCAGACGTTTATCTTCTGCATCGTCGCCTGCATCAGTCGAACAAATCGCAAACCTTTCCCATGTTCCGTCTTTGTTCAGATCGAAGCCGGTCACAATCAGTGGAGCCCAGCCATCATGCTTTCGTTCGGCCTTCATTCGACCTCGTCCGCATCAATCTCCGGTGAAGTCAACCATCGCATCAATTCCAGTTGCGGTCGCTGCCTTTGTCGCGCGACTCCACCTCCTAGCTGTGAATCAAGCCGAGTTCTTCCTTCAAGCTAGTTGCTGAATTCGTTTGCACACTCTTTTTTGTTAGATTTGATAGCTACTGTCCTTCTTTTTATCGAGTTTTGGTTGAAGTTTATTGAGGGAAATTTAAGTTGGGTTGTTGTTAATTCAAACGAATTCAAGAAAAATGTAG
>JBBPDI010000023.1:13195727-13214835 GCA_037974545.1 Cucumis variabilis
AGAGGAAGAATCTGAAGGGGAGTGTAAAACAGATTTGAAGAGGAAAAAATCCATAAAGGAAAACAAAGGAGCGAGAAACAAGGGTAAGAAACGAGTTCCACATACCCTATTTTGTTTATAGAGCATGTTCGTGGGTTAAATGGATATTTGACAGAATGCTTGCATCAGCATAAAGCAAATTTCATCTCATTTCAAATAGAGAGCCAAATTTTAACTGTGCCCAAAACTGGATCATCCGTAGATAAATTGTTTTTTTTTTTTTTTAGAAAATATATTTTTCCTTTGTTATGGAGGAGAATATATGGAGATGAGTTTATATTATTCACGTCAGTATGTTCATGTTGGCAAATACTTTACTGAAAGAAAAGTGCTAAGTATATTTTAGGTTCCACTCATTATATATTGCATCTCGGTTGACCAATAGTTAGCCATATTTGGCAAGGCAATTAGTCAAGAACCTTGTCCTAAGATTGGTTACAATAGTCCTCCTACTGCTCTATAACACAAATTCTTTTATCATTTTCCTCAAGTGAAAACCTCCACTTTTTTTTTTTTTTTTTACAATTTTTTGAGTTGGTCTCAAACTCCTTACTCCTTCTCTCTTGTTTTCCAACTTTTCTTATCGTCTCGTGATCTCTATTTTCAAACTTTTATCTGGAGATGTTGGTTTCTTCCATGAGTTAACCTATGATATAATTTGTTTTCCTTAAGAAGAGTTGGTTCAAAGCTCAAACTCAAATCACTAGAGTTAGAGGTCTTTTATCTTAAACCAAGATAAAAATAGAATCTTCTCGAACAAATTACACTCAGTTCAAGCTTATAAGCTTGAAAAAATTGAAACTCTCAACTCTGTTTTCTTGATAATGCGACTTACACGGAAAAGAAGTATAAGGAGTCTATCTCTTTTATCGAACTTTTGAAGTTTGTTATGAACTAGGGAGGTGCATTTAGCCTAGAGGGGTTCTCGTCAAGATTTCGGTTGTTGGTCTCCAATTCCTATTTGAAAGTGTATGCCTTTTGCTTCTGATTTTGAGAGCTTCCGAAGAGAATGACCTTAGAGACAACGATTGCGTTGAGTGTATCACATTGAAAATTTGTAAGGGAATTCAAACTCTTTAGAAGATAGATAAACTACTACTCTCATTGTTAATATATTTTGAGATAAAATAATCTTATACTATCAAATAGGATATCAAAATCCATAAAACCTAATCTGATGTTCGATCCAATAAAATGAAATTGACAACTCAAGATTAGTGAAACAAAAAAAAAAAACGGCACATCTCATGGAAATATGTTAGAGAATCCTACATTTTAGACAAATTCTTTATAAAATGAATAAGCTAATTTTTTAAATGCAAGTTGGTTTTAAGATAAATAAGCTAATTGGAATGAAACCTTATTGCCATCAATTAGCTTAGAGTGCTTTCCAATTAGACATTATCCATTTCCTTTTATACCCTTTTAATTTTTGCATGGAAACCTTCTTCGAGAAGGATCATTCTTCAATATATCTTGCCTTTTATCTTTTCCTCTATGGAGGTCTATCCATCCATCTTTATTTTAGTGTATTTCATGTTTCTATGAGTTCACTTTTGGGTTCTCATCAATGTTAATTACCTTTTTATTTGAGAGGGAAGCATATCTCCTATCTCTAACAGGAATGCACTTAGATGAAGAAAATAATATACAATATTTTATTCAAATATCAATTAATCCAAAGGCATTCTTAGGCTGATCGAGGGTTGATCCCTGACCTTCCTATCTTTGAAAAAGGCAAATTCATTCTATCTTGAACTTAAAATTGACATTCTTGCCTCTCTTCTTCTTGTGATTAATTTACTCTTTTTAACGTGGTGAAATAACATTTCCATCCAAGTCTTTCTACTCTCCTTAGATGATCTCCATTCCTTTTGTCTCTTGAGGTGAAAAAATTAATAGCCCGGTGATATGTTGGCCCAATAACTTTCAATTTGTGTAAAGTAAGCAAGTAATGAGACAATTTACCTGTAGAAAATACACCTACTACAATCATAGCCTGTTTGCTCCCTCCCCGGAAGTAGTGACAAGGAGATTTATGCTTCCTTTAGGATTAACATTTTCTCTTCATAATCTAACCAAAGTGTTGATTTGCTTCTCACTTGTCTATCCTTAATTCCATTTGGTCAAAATTTGTGAGAGTTAAGACATTTGGTCGTCGACCTTTCTCCATCAATCAGAACTCTACGCACCCTTCAATTTGTAATGGAAAAAGTTATAACCAGTGCATCGTCATGTGGTTGGTGGAGACGTAGAAGCTCATCCTCGGTAAATGTAATTTTGTAGGTTATAATGAGTTTTCCATATATATACATAAGAAAACATCTCAAATCCTTTTGGTTCATGGTCTAACTTCTTCCACCATGGATTTTCTTTTCCTCTTTGACTCTCTGTCTATGGTTTCTCCTGAGATATGATGGTTCCGACTTCTCCTGAGATTGGATTATATGATACTTCATTTGGGTGATTCTCTCTCTTTTTCTTATGCTTTTTCAACCTCCTTCTTCTACCTAGTTCGACGTAGTCCTTTAGAAAAGTGTTTCTAATTAGCGCCTCAATCTCATCCTTTAATTGAATGCACTCCCATGTGAAACACCTAATCACGAAACAAACAATATTTTTCTTTCTCTCTTCGGTGTGGTCCGAAATTAATATATTTCAAGTTTTTTCAAATAAGTTCATGCGTCTTATCTCCATAAGGATCTCCTTCACTTCTATTGTAGTTGGAGTTTATCTCTAAAAGTTTTTTCAATCTCACTTCTCCTTAAATTATTTTCAACATTTCAAATAATTCTTTCAAAACCTATGATCCTGTTGTGAGCTAACCGGAGGACCTAATGACTCCAATAATTCGAGATTGATTAATTAAACTGTTAATTAATAACATTCATTAACCATGGGCAGACCATTATAAATCTATTGTTTTGCCACTCATATGTATGATAGAATTTGTTGTGTCCAGGATATAGTCATTATACTTGGTAATTACATCTTTGTTCTTGAGTTACATTAATCATCTAATAAACAATTTGTTTTATGGTCTAATCATAAACCTATGTCCCTTTAGTTCAAAATTGCCCAACATATACAACACTCATGTAATGTTTTATGAAGTAAATACATATCCACAATGTAATGCGTTTTCAATGCAACAAAATCACTTTATTTTAATATGAAATACTTAATTTCGAACGATAATTTAGGATGAATTTTGATCAATTTTTTAAAGGTTTATAAACACGTCATTTCACCTCCAAGTACCTTTTTAAACATGCACATGCATTGGGATGATAACATTATCACATTGGTCTGTAATTAATTAGGATTGCATCAGTTGAAATAAGATGGACTAGGCTTGAATCAAGAAGATGGTCCATTTATAGTTGAGTTAATTGAGAATTAATTGTATACATTCTTGTTTTAAGAAAGGATATTCAGTTATGTAGCAGTTTATACTATCATTTGAGAGAATAGCAAACCTGAAATTTTATAACAAAAATACCACAATCTTCCATCTGATTAACCCTGAGATGCCTTCAGCTGGTTTTCAGCTAAACTGTAACTAATTTTTCAAATTTTCATCATTTCCTACTTTGTATTCCAACTTTTTTTAATGTTTATTGGGATTTCTCAAACAACTTTGTCTTCTCGATCTCCTACTTGACCATCAACTTAAATTAGGGATTTTGTTGATGATGAAATAATAATGATCTGAACTTAAAATTGACCAAGTAAAAGAGCTAAGGTCAAACTTTCCTAATCCACCCGATTTATGGATTGCGTTGATATATTAACCCATTTAGTCACGATTCTTAAAACCACCTGTAGAGACTTTTTGACGAAGTTTTATACCAATATATGAACTGTGTTGAGTACCATGACATGACATCAATTGTTTGTTCTGCCTATGAGGTCTTCCAGTAACACTACCAAAGTTTTTGGTACGTTTAGCATAGATCATCACAATTTAGATGACTTGGTTGTCCAATTTTTCAATTATTTTTAAGTTTAATGTATTTGAGGACTTAAGTCTAATGGCTAATTACATTCTTCCTGAAAAAAATATACAATTTATTGTATGTCATATAGATATCCATTGAAGCGCACTAAAGAACTTTCACAAAACCATCCATTTCAATTTTCAATTCCAGTTTAACTGATCTTTTCCTTTGTTTTTCTAAATATCTGAAATGATATAATCATTCAATCAAATAGATTTTTTTTTTTTCCAAATACCAAAATAAAATATGATATTTTTTTTCAAACAATCATTTTATTTACTTATTTCTGGTTTCATATCTTTTCTTTTTTAATATGATTGTAAAAGGATTTTTTAAGAAATAAGATATTTTAAGAACTAACCAAATAGAGTTCGTTATCATTTTAGGATATTGGAGATATTCTTAAAATTCCATAATTATTAAACAATGAATTATTAATTCATTTTTCCATTTTGTTGATTTCATGACCATTTCATTCTCCAATAGCAAATCCCACATTTTCACTTTGAGTTGTATTGTTGTAGAGTTCAATCTCATGCATGATATAGTAAAACAAGGCCCCTGAGGTTCTACAATATAATTATTTTCTTATGTTAATCAATTTTAATTTAGGAGGATTACACTGTAATTTTTTTCTTCTGCCAATCAGTCTTAATTTACATGAAAGGGTTTCTTTAGGTTTGAAGTTCAAATGTGATTAGTGTGTTTTAATCTTAGAAGGACAGGCCAACAGTTTAATTTAACTATTTAGATCACATTTTGGATATTTTAGTTTTTACGTTGAAGATCCTGCTTTTTTAGGGGGTTGAATCAAATTTTATTTTCTTTAAATAAAATAGATTTTGGTTACCAATAAAATCTAGGTTGCTACAATTTTAAAAAATATGTATTATTAGAACAAATTGTTGTAGATGGTATTTTGAGTATTTTTATAATCTAATAATCTAATAATTAATTAAATTGAAATTAGTTGTGTTATATCTCATGATGTAAATACATGTTATTTTTCTCAAAATGGAAGTTTTTCAAAATTTTCTGCATTCGTTGTTACATTCTAAAGTGTGATTCAAATTGCCTTTTAAGGCCATAAAAAAAAAACTTTTAACTCGAGTAGCTTAAATAGGATCTCTATTTACATGTTGGATCCAAGATTGCCACCATTTTCACAAATGTTCTAATAGAGTACAAATTTACACAAATATTGAGTTCAAATGACCAAACTATCCATCTTTAATATTAATATTAGAGAAAAATAAGAAGAAAAAAAATAAAGAAAAGTAGAGAACGGTTTTATTTTCAAAATTGCATAAAACTTTCCTTGTCGACAAAACTTCCAAATATTGCTCTTCTCCTTGCGTAAAACTTTGCTTGTTGACCAAACTTCCAAATATTCCAAAAATTGTTAGGGTATATTTAGAATATATTAGAGTATATTATGTGTTTGAAATGGAATTTCTGTTTACTGTGGAATCAACCTGCATGTAGTTTTCTCTATATTTTACAGATATGATGTGCTATATTTCTGATATGCAATGTTAATGTTAACATTTCAGGGATTATATTCATGTTTTAACTGATTTTAAAGTTCATGTGCTTATATATATAATGATATTGGTACTATATGTTTATTATACGATAATGATATGTTTATATGCAATTGCAAATATGGTTTGTAGAAGCGAAATAGTGCTTGACTCAAGTTCTAAGCCAAAACAAAGATGATCTCATTGTTATCGATGATGCAAAGGTGAAGTATATAGGTTGTTAGGTGCATGTTAGCACTTGATAAACACATATAATGCATATTATATGAAATTGTATGATATGATATATCATATTAGGATGAATACATGAGCAAGTATTACTCTTCACATTCTGAATAGAGATATGATGACTGCACAAGACTACCCTCCTCTAGCATCCGTGTTTCTAGGAGATGAAGATTATGACCAAATAAAACCACATGAAACACAAATAATGCTCTACGAAGAAAAAACAGAGTTAAACTAGGCATTGTGATTGAAACATCGAAACAAAAAATGTCATCATAATATAGTGCAATGTTGGTAATACTTGATAAAAAATAATAGAAATATATATATCACTGTATAGTATTATTTTAAATATACAAGGGTATATAACGATATATTTAAATCGAAAACAATTTCAGTAATGGTAAGATTTTACAAATTAAGTTCCAATATATATATGACAATCAATGTAAAATGGATGTAATATAATAATAAGTATATATAAGAAATTATTAAATTAGGTTGTATACAAGAAAAACAAGGCAAATAGGAAGGAAAGGATGTGGTTTATATACTCGACTGATTGTAAACTATAAATCACCGACAT
Source organism: Cucumis variabilis (assembly GCA_037974545.1). Taxonomy (NCBI): domain Eukaryota; kingdom Viridiplantae; phylum Streptophyta; class Magnoliopsida; order Cucurbitales; family Cucurbitaceae; genus Cucumis; species Cucumis variabilis. The sequence continues at coordinate 13,202,126 of JBBPDI010000023.1, forward strand.
ACTATAATTCACAATTTAATAATATGAAACAAATATGCACTAACAGAAAATGAATATAATATAATTATATCATTGTGTAGTATTATTTAAAATATATAGGAGTATACTAATCTATTTAAATCGAAATTAGTTTCTAACACTATAAAAATTTATCAAATTAAGTTTTAATATATGAAAAATAATGCAAAATGGATGTAATGTAATGATTATAAATCAGGTTTTAGTAAATTAAATTTGGTGGTATATATGAAAAACAATGCAAAATGAAAGGAAATTACGTGGCATATACACTTCCTTCATTGTAAATTTTCTTAATTGAAAAAATTCACCAGAAAATTTCACCAACCTACTAAAATTCATAATTTTATAAACAAATATGCACTCATCGTAAAACTTGAAGGAGATGAACGAAATAAGAAAGAATGTACAAAGAGAGATCAGAGAGGTAGATCGGGCAGAGAGATCAGATAGAGAAAGAGTAAATTGAATGATATATTTGAATCTTCAATGGCCCTAATTGTGGATATAAGTGGAAATATTGTTTAGTAGGCTTTACAAGTATGACGTTTGATTTTTGAAATTTTTTTAAGAAAACAGCTGATTTGACTTTGATTTTAAACAAAGGTTTTAATCTCATTTATTTTCATTAATAAGATTTTGTTATTTCACCGATTTGTCTTTCACATTAAATTTAAATATTACATATTTTCAAAAATATATAATCTATTGTCATAAATATTATATTACATATTTATTATTTATATTAAAATTTACGTATTTAATCTATTATTTAATTAATATATTTATTTTCATTTTGAATCTTAAGATTTTCCTAAGTAAATATGATATATAATTAATTCAATAACAATAAAGATTATATTTAAAAGTTTCTCCCAATTATATTTTTTTTGGGTGATTTTAGTCAAATTTTCTTTGATGGTACACTATATGTTCAATATTAAATATTAGATTTTTTATATACATTCTTTTAAGAGTTTTTTTTTAAATAGAAAAAAGTACGAAAAAGAAAAAACCTACAAGCTCACAACATGAAATAACTTGGTCACACACATAAAAAACGATTTTGTACCAAATTTAAACGATCTTGTTTTCAGTCTAAACGACCTTGTATCTAGTCTAAACAATCTTGTAACTAATCTAAACAATCTTGTACCCAATCTAAATGATCTTGTACCAAATTTAAATGATCTATTAGTGATAGTAGTCTATTTGGAATAAATAACTGGTAGTTTGGATATTGGTACACGATCGTTCACGATCATTTAGATCCTGTACTAATATCTTTTAGATCTTGTACCAAGAAGAAAGAAAAAAGATGAGAGATGAAGAAAAAGGAAGAAGTTCTGGAAGATAAAATGAAGAAATCACAAACAAGAAGTGGTAGTATGAAGAAGAAGTAATAGTACGAAATGAAGAAGAAAAAGAAGTGAAGTGAACATAATAGTCCTGCAATATTAAAAAACAATGGTGGTTTCATAGACTTTAATTTTTTGTTACACGGATTGTAAATATTTTTTGTATTTTATTATATTTATGTAAATTAACCTTTACCTAAAACATATATACAATATTTCTTTTTACATGAAGATTATTATTATTTAGTTAATTACGATAAAAAAATAACTTAAAAGAACCACGATTAAGATTTATTAAAAGCCTTAAAGAATAAATTTGAACCTTTGAAAGTTTAGACATTAAACAAAATTAAATCTGTTTAATCTTTTTTTTTTTTTATGAGATGAAATCATTTAGTATTTGTTTGAAAACGTTATGTTTTCTATTTCTTGTTTTTGTTTTTGTTTTTCATTTGTTAAGGAACTAGTTTTTTTATTTATTATAATTCTCATTTCTAGTTTACAAAATTTAAAACACATTTCAAAATTGGATAATAAAATGAATTGGAATTGGCTTTATTTTTTAGAGTGACGATATTTGATTTGTTGGAATGCATCTTCTTGGTATGATTTTGTGCATTTGAGATTGGCGTTTGTTGCAGCTGTGGATTTTCATAGCTGATGATAGCTCGATCGCAGAGAATGTTGACACTATTAGAGTATTGGATACTCTATTGAAGGAAGAACAAAGTGAAATCAAATGCATAATTTTGTTTAGTTTTATTTTTAGTGATGCACATAGCTCCCCACCTCTCCACCGTAGACAAATGTGAAATCTTAATGATTTGGGTTTGATCGGTGCCTTAGAATCGTTTGTAGAATTCATTGAAGTGATTTGAATTGTTGCTAAGGGTAAGTTTGTGATTTTTGTTGTTTGTGGAGGGGTGGGTTTGAAATATTAATGATTTGTGCTTCTTTCAGCGTCTTAAAATGGTTTGTGCTTCTTGTGTGTGTTTGTGGAGGGGTGACTTACATTGTTACTAATTGTTGCAACTTAACTATATTGTTGGAAATTTTGATGCTTTGAAAGTGCCTTTTGAAGTTACAAGCTACACGTAAATTAAAAACATTTCTCTTTTACTCTAGATAGATAAACATTATTGTTGTCTACTACTATCACTCTTACGTGTAACAACAATATTAATAATAAGTTTGGTCGCTTTTTTCATTGAATGTGAAAACTTTTTTTTTACTTAATTACTATCAATTTGAGTTTTATAAAGTTCAGGTTACTAGGATCAAAATTAAAAATATGTAACTTAATAAAGAATATTCTAAAAAAAACATAAGAATCTCTTGATGGTTAAACACCTCGTATGGAGATTAATGAGCAATAAAGTTGATCTTCGAACAATAAACTTTCGATGGAGATTCCCTAACTATACTCTCGACGTGTTTTCAACTATTTTTTTTACAATGGTAAGCATGAGAAGAGTACCTTTTCTTTTCTCTTTTTATTTTTTATTTTTTATTTTTTATAGTGATTTATCTTATTATAATACTTGTATAACTTATAAACATGCAACTACTAGAAAACTAGGATATAATGACATAAAATATGTGTTATGAACAGTTTTTGTAACACATATTTTGCGTCATTGAAGCCCTTAAGATAGGATAATTAATGACACATCCAAAAAAGTATCGTTAATATTGCATAAACGACATTAGTTTAATGTCGATAATCAACTTCTCAAACATTTACCACCTGATACTGTTAACTACATTTCAACACAATAAAATTGTCATTGTTGAGGTCCAAATTGGTTTATTTCTGTAACGTTTTCTTAATGGCTACATTTTTGTTGTGTCACGAATTGGCATTTAGTAACATTTAATTACTACTGTCTACATATACAATTTCCTAATAATTTTGGTGTGTTATATTTTCTTATATGCCGACGATACTTTAGTGTCATTATTTTTTAGATTGCAACATGGTCTTTACAATAATTTAACTACTTAATTCTACATTATTCTTTTCTTGTAAAAAAATCAAATATGAAATTTTCATGAGACACATTTACCTTGTTATTTCTCATACAATTTAAAGAACAAAGTAAGCCATATATCTATATATTTATATGAAGAGTTAAATTACATTGTCAAACCAATATTTGGTGTACATTTTACGAGAAGCCATTACATAAAGCATTACAATGAAATACATTGCTATATATCCTTAACAAAAAACCATGAAAAGTAGCATATCTATTGTGACATGTTTCTATGCTCCATAGATTATTTGAGAACCTGCAAAATTGCAGAAAATGAATACTCAGAAGAGTTCTTACAATGTAATTTTTTGCTTATACAAAATATTGTAACATTATCCACCAAATTAACGAGTACTCACACTCAACATAACAAGCAATCACACTCAACACAACAAGATTATAAGCACATAGAACTTAATGGAAACCATAAACACATTTGACAACAAGACTATAGGACAAGAACATAGAAAACTTATCGACTCATAAAAGTAAGCTTATCAAAACTAAGAAAAAAATATTAATATCAAACAAATTCATTTGAACAAATAAATAAATATAAACTATTAAAAAAGACTAAAAAATGAGTTTCCAAAACTATAAACAACTTTATAATGCTCGAGGGAGAAGTTCTTAATCAAAGTACATAGATGGAGGCTATACTTGTACCAACATGCATCCATCACAAACAATATATCGTAGATAATTGAATTGTATAATACGACATAGTATACTCATTTTGACAAATTGTTGCATCTCACATAACACAAAAAGCTCTTTTAAGTAGAAATAAATTGTCGTAACACAATAGACCTACATGTCACACACTAGAGGATTAAAACTATATGCATGTGTCAGGAGAAGGTGGGTCACGTTGATAGTACACTATATGTCACGTCTTGCCCCAAAGTCACCCTTACAACCCAATGGAGACTTGCCGTCTAGACCTTTATCACGTACTCCTGATAATTTGTAGAAAGACCAGTTATTGTAGCTTTTTAAGTAAAATAACGAGTCTTATCGCACGAAAATAGAAGAAAACATAGAGAAAAGTAGTTGATTTGATTACTCTGCGAAAAGTCTAACAAAAAAGAACTCCATCCCTGTTTTACTATGTTTCAGTGCTCTTTCATAAGATTCTAAGCGAAGAAGAGTGAAGCTTGACGAATAGCACGTTAAACGCAAGGAGACTCAGTCAAACTCCCTAGGACGAGAAAGTAGTACCAGGCGATCAAGCCACTAGCAAACAAAAGAGGTTGGCGAGAAAGTTAGAAAAGGATAAATAGGTTAAGGTGCACAGTAGCCATAACTTTTCAGAGATCTTAATGGCGCTTGTCGATATGTCAGCATCACTCCCTGTATATAAATAAAGTTTCTCACTCCAAAATAAGGTGTGCACATTTTGGCCGAAAAGCAAGCTCTTCGTATCATCCATTCTTCTCCCTTACTTTGAGTTTTAGGTTAGAGCTTAAAAAAAAATAGAGAGATTCACCCCTTCCATTGTCCCCCTCATCTATAGGCAAAAATCAGACCCAAAGAGTATGAGAGATCAAACTCTGCGGCATAACACATCTATTGCATTTCCACTTTCTATTTCTTATATTGTGTTGTTTTGTAAGTAGAACTTCATGGACAAAGGCATTGAGTGTTATTTATGAAAACAATGCATTTCTTCTTCCTTTCTCCTATTTTTCTTATCTCGTCTATATACATGTAATTGATTAGCTAAGTAGTAATGAATAATGTATTCAATGCTAAGAAAGTTATAATGAATACCGTAAGAGTTTTGCTCAGTTAAACGTGAGTATCTTAATCTTGTTCATTAGAAAGAAGGACAAAAGTATAGATTGGAATCACCAAGCATGTGATAACCGTATGTAACTAAGCAAGTGGCGAGACAAATGCAGTAGTGCACTCTTGTTGCCAAGCTCATGCTCTGCATACATTATCGAGAGGTTAATGTGTGTGGCTAACACACTGAAAGGTATATGTCTTAATTGAGGATTAGTTGCTTTTACTGCATTCAATATTATTAGATACATGCATCTCTTAACTTGTGTATTTGCATCCCAAAAGGCGAGCAAGTATGGCATTGCACTAAGAAGTTGCCTGCCTTAATTCTTAGTTAATAAATATTTATACTGCCTCAAGGTAGTGAATCATCAGTCATTGTATTTAGTAGTTCAATTTTCTTTCTCCGTCATGTCTATACTAAGTTCATATTGCATCACATCATAACATCATATTTCCCTTGCACCACTATGCACAGTAATGTAAATAGTTAGGGTAATTGGTATACTGTTCATATAATTTACTGTATAGTGTATACCATATAAGTTAGTAAGCAATTAGATAAATTAAGAGCTTAAATTCTCTGAGTTTGACCATAGACTTATCAAGAAATCTCTCATTGCTTATACTTGCAATAGAGAGGAAAACTTGTGTGATAATGTTTAAACGTCACTTGCTTCTTTGAAGGACACATTATGCAACAACTTAATCTTTACTAACGCGTTCTTGATACTGCATTCTCTTTTTTCCTTGTATTTAATTACGCAATAGACACAGATAATATAGTGGAAAGAGTATGAAACGTTTCTTTATTAACTTAACACTTTTACAATGTTATATATAACTTAAACTTTTTCCTTATAACAAAACTTAAAACGTGATCCTCTAGCCTGGTACCGCTTTTCCATCTTTATGTTGGGTTTACACGTCTCATCATGTAGCAATGTACCGACCTCTCTTCGCCACCAAGATGCAACTCTTTGTGCTGTGGTGGGAGGGTCTTGGTAGAACTCTCTTGACACTAGCATTGACCCCTACTCTAGTTACCACCCATTTCTCTTCTTTGCCTCTTCAATTACCCCCTCGAGGCAGGTGCATAGAGGAGTGAAGCTTTTTTATTCTCTTATTTTCCTCGTTCTCCAAGACTGCCTTACCTTGCCTCAGTTAACCAAGATCCTCATGCTTCTCTTCTCTGTTATTTACGACTTGGGTGATAACGAGTGGCAACCTTACCAACCGACTCCTTAAACACGACATAAGATATCATGGCTATTATGCCACATAAGACTACAGAGTAACTCTATTTTCCTTCCTTAGCTTGGCTACACAACCCCAGAACTAACCTTCACATGGCTTCAACACTTAACGACATATATATGCTCAGTTTCAATCCCTTCCTTCTTTTTTCTTGTACACTTTTTCTTCCCAGAAGCTCTCTTATTTTGTCGTTCCACACTCCAGAATTTCTATTGTTCCTTTCCTAAAAAATCTCACTCCTTTCCTCACCTCTGACTCTACTGCTTTTTCCTTAGATTTTTAGCTCTATTTATAGTGACCTTCTCGTTCAAAGGTCACTTTCGTGCTTTACACATGCTTCCTCGCAATTTTATTGCATCATGCAGCCAATCTCACACCTGACAGGTGGTCCAAATGTTAGTGGTAATTTAACTTCCATTGAGACGCACACCTCATCTTCTTGAAAAGCCAAACTTCCTTAAATAACATGATCCTCTTTATCTCCTCGAAAAGTTGCAAACATTTACTTACTTCAGCGAGTGGTCAAGTCATCTTGAAAAGACATTTTCTTGCCTCCTTCCTAATCCTAGGCTTAGACACTTCTTCTTACATTACTTTGCTAAACGCCTAACTCTTGGTATTCAGTATAAGCCTCTTTTCACCACTCATTCTTATCGTGTTGCTTACTTCGACGATGGAACTTAGGCAAATATTTTTCTTTGCGTTATTGTTTTGCCCTTTTATGTGCTTCCTCGTGAACGCACTACACTCTTATTCGAATGATTTCTCCACTATAATTTTTCTTAACTGAGCCTTCTTTCTTTGGGTTGGTCATCACATATATTCCTTTTTTCTGAATACATATTCTACTGTCAGAAGTCTCTTCTCTTGGCATCCTTGTCGCAAGGTCTTTATTGTGTTGGCGGTACGCAATCAAGGCCTCACATTATAAGGTTCTCCAATAGTTGGAGAACATAATAAGGTAGACAAGCTATCTAGTTCTAAAAATACATAACTAATATTTCAGAAACTCAAATGACTCAAAGGTAGTTCTGTGGGTTGGAAAATGGGGGGTTTTCATAATGACCCATTTCACAGTACAAGATTTATCAACTTCTTAATTATATTCCAATATAATTTATTAAATACACACACATCTAAACAATCTATCCATACAACTAATTTATAACTACCATAATTGTATGATAGTCAGAACACTTCAACACTTATTCTAATTTAACACAGTCAAACTAAAGTTTTCTTAAAGTAAGTTTTGTAAATATTACATTTTCACCAAAATATATGTAACGACCTAAATTTTTATACTAAGTTGAGGTTATTACTCAAAGTACCAATAATAAAAGACACTTTCTTAAAAAGAGAAAACTAAAAAAAAAATTATGTAACTAATATCAAATAAATGTTCGAAAGACATGAAAATTGCAAATTCATCAAAATACTGTGAGAGCATGACCCGCGGGTTCTAGCATTTTTTTAAGCAAAATAAAGTTATATAAATAAAAGAAAATTTTAATTAAAAATGTCTAAAAACAAAATACTGAAAAATTGATACATAGACGTGGAAGCAAAACTGAGTCCCCATATGACATGCCACGGGCCCTTCTTATTGCTCGCCAGCTTTTCAGATCCTTTACCTTATATTAAACAAAGAGAAATGGTGAGTATATAAAATATACTCAATAAAGGATCCACTACTAGTACCGCTAGGTGTTTGTTAATTTTCATTAGAATTTCGTAAGGAGATACCCAAAACTATTGTGTGCCTGATGGAACACACAAAATTAGTGATCTCGAAGGAACACCTATGATATCATGCTGTAAGTGTTCCTATCGAACCACTCATAAACATAGCATTACAGACTGGTGGTTCTGTCGAATGCACATAGTTATAAACCTATGAAATGGTGATCCCAAGGAACACCCATGGAGGTACAATCATAATGGCCAAAGTTAACAGAACAGCATAGTTCATATCATGTAGAAACATCATAAACATGACATGAATATCAATCATAAAGTCCTTAATCATGTGATTAATATATCATGCATAATCATCAACATAATACCAGTCATCATCTATAACATCACATTATGAATTTTAGCTACCATCAATGCATAACAGAAAACAAATGCAAACTTTTAAATTCATGTTCAAATGTCCATTAGTAGAATCTCTTACCTAAGAGATTAACTAACAAATATACTATAGCTGGCAATCACAATTTTCCAAAATAAATCCAACATCTTCTTCATTTAATTTCCCATCAAATTAACTTTGAGCTTTTCTCAAAATACAATTAATTTTTTCCTTAAATAACTATATTTTCATAAAATACAAAACTATTCACTTCCATAAATAATTTTATATATACTTATCTATAATTACCCAAAATTTTCTAAAACCCACCGACTTAATTAAACTAGTAACACACCACTTAAATCAACTTTTAACAACATCAAAATTTCAAATCCTCTAATTAATTAAATATTCATCCAACAAATACTTAATTAACTCTAATTTTTACAAAATCAAATAATTCTCACTAAAATAAACTTAAATAAACTAAACTAAGATAATTAACTCCAAAATTATCTTAATTTTTGGGGGTTACAGTATAAGAGGACTTCTGGTTCAATATTCTTGGTTTGAGATGAATGTCATTGCAAATAATGTAAAAAAAAGGGGGAAAAAGAGATTATAAGGAAAACTTGGACGAAAATCACATACATGCCACGTAGAAGTATATACTTTGTTGACATCTTACCTCATTCAAGCAAACTCAAGTTAAAGTCGCAAACAAGTTTCTAGGACAAACTTTGAATTTGAAAACAACATAGAAAGTTCAAAAAATATGTCTAAGTCTCACATTAAAGAAGTAATATAGAAAACCACATAAAAGTATCAATTTACAATTATTGACGACCAAAACATACATATAAAAGGTCTGAATTAAGAAATAGGTTCCAGATATATATGTAACCTACAAAAGTTAATTGGTTTATAGTATATGGAGAAGAAACCAAAGCATAATAATGGGGGGTTGTCAAACATCATTTCTGAAGTGGAATAACAGAAAATTGTAACACATACTTATTGACCACTATTAAACCGGTTCCATCACAACAAAAAAGTATTCTTTAAAAAATTCCTATAGTAGAAGTGAGTATTTTAATTAGTCCATATCGTATGGTGTTAGAATTGTAAGTTTAATAGACTTTCCTATAAAATGTTATTTATCATTTTGCCCCTGAAAACAGCTCCAAAGAAAATTAGTATGTATGCACACATGTGTCATATTACTCCAAAATGTAATTTATATCAAAACGGACATCCAAAAGTTAACAAACAATACCAAAAGTACCCCATTTTACATAAAGAACACAAGATGTAAGAGAACATACCTTGAGGATTTTCTATCCCTAGCCAAAAAAGAGAGAAATCTAATTTTACTGCAATACATGTAAGTCAAAGTGACACTTTCAATCTCAAAACAAACTAAAAATAAAATTCATAAACTTCTTCTGTCCCGCCTCTTCACCAAATCCATCGAACAAGATTAAGTGAGGGTGTGACTGTCTAAACTCCTTAACTATCTTTTCGATCTTCTAAATGCTTGCAAGGAGATAGTGGCCACTATCAAATTCATCAAACTATAGAATAAAAGAAATACTTATTCAAATCATGTCATTAAAGAAAGAAAATCATGTGATTCATAGCCAAAAGTTGATTTATTCTTTTATTAGTCGATTAATAACTTTATTTTTCTCAAAATCATTCACAATACTCATTTGGACGTTTATCTCGAAGAAGCCCTCTGTACGTTTAATAAATTTTTTTGTACCCTTTTTCCAACTCGAGCGTTTATCAAACTCTTTTGCTAGATTGCTGCTAAGTGGAGTGGTCTTAATGGGATAGCATCCTATCATAACTATAACATATGGAACATCCACCAAAGCCAAATCATACAGCAATCAAAGGTTATCCCATACTAGATCACACAGCAAGAATATGACATTCTACCTATATCACACAACATGGATAAAATATTTTCGTTGTATAGGGTACAAAGTCATTTTATTATACCACGATTCATAAAAGTAATATTTCAAGAGTTAATAATATATGAGAAATCATACGCAACATATAGATCAGGATTTTATGATAGGAAATTCATGGTTTAAGACTCAAAGTATAAATGTATTTGAAATTCCAGAATTAGACGCATTAGATTAGAATCAAGGGGTTTTGCAAAAAAATTTAGATAAACCACTCACTATTGAAAATGTCTTCTAAAACAGTCCATGCTTTCGAAATCCCTCAGAACTCCTCATGATCTTCACTGGTTGAAAATTGATGGAGAATTTGTGGTCTTCCTTAATCTTTCTTTAGTTAACTAACTCCTACAACTGAACGATATTTTTCTATTTATAGTCCTCTTTTTGCAATTTTTCTTTGCAGGAATTATTACTTCTAGCCGACGATGGAGATCCTCAAATATAAAAATACCATGTGGTACTGTCACTTCCTTATCTTGATTTTGATTGGGCAATAGACTCAAATCAATCATTAACTTTATAAGGATAACAAAATGATGTTACTTTCCTTCGAGGGAAGGAACTCTCAACACCTTCTTAGTTTAATGCATAGCCTTTTCATTTCACGTGATCCGTTCATGGGGTGACAATACTCGCTTTCCCCTTGATCGCGTAGAAATTTCTTTCGTCGCCTAGCTGTCCTTATCCCATGTCTCTTCTATACGATATTTCAAAACGCAGTGAGGGTCTCACATCTTCAATGTTACTTGGGTACCCAATGTAAACCCTAGTCATCCTTAGTTTGCCAAAGTGAGTTGTTGCTAAGTTGAGATTGAGGATTCAAGTAGGTGACCAAAGGAAAAGTGCAAGAAGGAAAAGAGGTTCAAATTCTGGCTAAGTATTAGACTAGAAATTTTTCCTAGTGATGGGTGGTCAAGGGTGTCTTATGAACCTCTAAAGAGCAAGTTTAGATGGCCTTTTGTGCTAGGCGAGAAGCAAGATTGGATGGCCAACCATGTCAAGAAAACCTCTAAGGATGTGAGGTTGGGCAAAAAAATCACACCTTAAGTGAGACCACCAAAGGTGGTTTTTGTGTATGGCCGAGAGGTATCAAAGAAAACCTCTAAGCACAAGGTTGAGCTTATGGCATGTGGCCAAAGGCTGTGTGACAAAGGAAAGGTTATGCGACATGAGTTTTTCCAAGGCTAGCTAGGCGGCATGGTGTGATTGAAGGGTATGCAAGTTAATCTTTGTTGTTTTGTGACCAACTGAAGCTTAGGCTTTTTGGTAATGCTTGGTGGATTGGATTCTAGATGCCTAAGCATGTATGAGCTTAAAAAATGGCAAGCAGGAGGTGTCCTAAGGCAGCCATGCACATACGGTAACTTTGAAGAAAATGTTCTTCCATTTCACTCGTGTGTTTTAGATAAATTCCAATTTAAAAAGCCTTTAGAGTGAGTTTTGCTTTAAGATGTTAGGTTGCTGGATAAAAAGGATGCGAAGAAGGCTTTCAATTTTTTAGGGAAAGCCTTGAAGGTCACTTCTTAGGTGAATTTGAAGCAATGTTGATTTTTTAGAGGCTACATAACTCATTATTTTGAATTAGAAGCTGAAATTTTAAGGTAATATAGTTAAGAGGATCAGAAACAGGCTTGTAGAGAGAAATTTCTTGATTTAAGTTTTTGATTTTAAGTTGTGAATTTCTAAAGTCAAGTATGGTTTTTTAAAGGAAAATCTAAAGCTTTACGCAAGGGGTTGTCAAAGTGGCGTTTGTTGGGATTTATTTCTAAAACTTGTAGATTATAAATATAATTCATTGAAAATTATTACTAAAGTGTTATTATTGTAATAATTGTTATTGATTATAAATTAGTTTTGTCTTAATAACCCAAATCCAATAAACGAATATCCTAAACTGTTTAATGAGTCTTGAACAGTATGTAGAGACATACAGGGATAAATGTTCGAGATCAACTTAAAGGGTTTATAATATAAGGATAAGGTTTGGTACTTTATCTTGATAACACTATGGATACGACTCACTTTGTATTTGATACAAACGTGTTGGCTTTTTAGCCCTAATCTCAAATTAATTTATTTTAATTAATTAATTAATTAATGTTTTGATGATAAAAAATTTAATTTTTTATTGATAATTTTATTAATTTGAATAGTCCATAATGTAGAGCTTGGAAAAATGATTCTAACGCCTCTTGAA
>JBBPDI010000023.1:13232190-13250588 GCA_037974545.1 Cucumis variabilis
TCCAAAGATGATCTTTCAACGGCTATTGCCAAACACAATACAACTGAGGCCCATCTGGCTCAAGTTGAAAACCGACTAAAAAATTGGTCTATTCCAAAAATTGGAAGCAAACCAAGTATAAAAAATTAATATCTTCAATTTTTCTCAGCAAGATGTTATAGTCATCACTGAAGAAAACGTGGCAATGAAAGATGAGTTCACTGTCATCAAACTCTTACCTGAAGAAACCCTCTTTAAGGCAAAAGACAAATTCAAATACCTCCACATCGGATGCGTTCAAGTTGCCCTAAAGCCACTTTTTAAAGAAGGGTTGGATGTGCCCATCTACCTAGCTCTAAGAGATAAAAGACATCTCAGATTTACTCCCTCTCTTCTAGGGATTGTTCAATCAAACCTGGAGCAAGGACCAGTTTATTTCAACTGTAGACCTGGTCCTACAGTCTCTCTTCAAGACAGAAACATCATTGTCACAATAAGTCTTGATGTTCACTCTAAAGGACTTAAACTAAAAGATGGTTCACTCCCTTTTGCAGTATCATACCGCATCTATTTCAAACTGATGCATACAAATCTCTCTCCTAAAGCGCTGTGTGTCTCTCCAAAAGGACATACCATGCTTATGGAGGTCAACGTCGAAAAGTCATCTATGACTATTCCAAGAACACTCAACTGGGATGAACTAACAAAGAATCCTGTCTGGAAGCTGCAAGGAGAAACTGCTCCTATCAAAAGAAGTAGCACAAGGCTTCAATTATCGAATTTCCTGACGGAAATGTTGAAGTTCAATTCAACACAAGAGTCTCATATCCCAGAATAAGTGAGATTATGAGCAGTCGTCCAAGTACATCTTCAATCAAAGCAAAAAGCTCTTATGCAGATACTCTTAGAAGATCTGAGTCAATCAGAGCATCAGTAGATTTTTCTCAATCGATCTCCAATGTTCATTATGAAAAGGATGGATCTCTTTCTCCTACCCAATTTGATATGGAAAGGAGAATTGAACTTGTCTACAATCAAATAAATGTCATATTCAGCGACAATGACGATTCTCACTTTCGAGAATATTACAGCAAGTACTTAGATATATGGCTTGCTGCTCCAGCAGAGACTAGGAAACCTTTTCTCTCCATGCCTGACTTCATCGCAGGAATGAAGTAAAAAGAAAGAGCTAGAAATGAAGCTCTTGTAAAAAAACTTCAAGCAAATGGCCAAGTAGCCATGATTAAAGGATCAACTGTCTGTGTCACTGTTAGTGGTAAAGAAATAACTTCTAATTATCCACCGGAAGAAGAAGCCTATTTCCCTTATCCTGCAATACTTAAAGTCAAAATGGTCTCATCCCCATATAAGACTGTTAATGAAGATAAAGTTCAAAAGGTTGGGGTTCGAGAAATCAAGAATATCCAACATCAACTCAATTTTACAAACAAGGTTCTTTCTACAGTATCCAAAGCGGTAGAAAGAATTGAGAATCCAGGACTTCCGTTAAAAAGCAAGAATCCTAAGATCCCTCAAATTTATCCAAATCAACCGATCTTTCAACCTAATAGATTTAATATCGGCCGCCTCAAAGATGATGCTTCAGACTATCTGGCTGAAATCAATAAGCGCCTTGCCGCTATCTCCATCAACAAAGAAAAAAAAAATCAATAGTGTTGATGGAGAGTTAAGAAGTCTCAACTAGCAAAGTTGAGAATCCAAAGGGAATCAATATGATTAAGAAAGATTCCTTGCCACAAACTTCTACTTCGAAGATTCTTCCAGTAGATCAATAGGTGGATATAAAAAATCACTACCCTCAGCCATCACCTCCCTGATTTATGATTGAATGACCTCCATCATGAGAAACATACTTATGATGGTCAATCTCTTGTTACCTGGAATATCGATGGATATTCTGAAGCTCAAATAATGAATACGTTTTAAGAAATGTTACTGGTTGCATCAGTATATAGCACTAGAAAATCAACACTCGAAATGGCTCAAATTCTCATTTCTTGCTTCACGGGAAACCTACGAAGCTGGTGACACAATCAACTAACCGAGCAAGATAGATATCGTATCTTGACTGCTACGAGAACAGTTGTCAAAACACAAAATTTTTCTGCTCCTATCCAAGTAAAAGAACAAGACATGGTCAATCAGTTAATCTATACAATAACCAAGCATTTTATTGGAAGTACCCAAATTCATTTCAATCTTGCGACTGAATCCCTTCTGGGACTAAGATGCCACAAGATGAGCAGATTTAAATGGTACAAGGATACCTTCATGGCACGCCTTTATACTTTAACAACTTGTAGAGCAGACATCTGGAAACAAAAATTTATTGAAGGATTAACGCATTACATTTCTAAAAAAAATCTATGAAACGGTAACAACTAATTCAGTTACCAAGCAAATTGATTGGGCTGAATTGACCTATGACGATATATCGGCTACGATTCAAATGATATGTATTAATCTCTAGATAGAGAATAAACACACAACAAAGGTGATTAAAGATTCTGACTACCGAAAGGAATTAGGCACCTTCTGCAAGCAATATGGTCTCTCTCAAGGACCAAAGGAATAAAAGAAGAAAAAGAAAAAAACTTCCTCTAAGAGATTTTTTAGCCAAAATAAAGCTAAAGATCAAGAATTTCCACGAAGAAAGAGGAAATACTACAATAAGGGTAAAGACAAAAGACATTACTCTTCAAAGACCCACAGCGTATGCTTCAAATGCAACCGCAAAGGTCATTTTGCCAATTGTTGTCCCTTAAAGGACAAAATCAATGCCCAGACAATGGATGAAGAAACCAGACAGTCTCTTTTTTATGCCATTAGAACAGAAGATGATACTTCTTCCCAAACTGAGTCTTCATCAGAAGAAGAAGGTATCAACATTCTTCAAGAAGAAGGATCTTTCAGCAAAGATGCTTTCTACTCTCAAAGCGACTCAAGCAATGAGAAAGGAGCAATCCCTTGCACAGACAAATGTGCTGGTAAATGCTCAGGTCATATAAATGTCATTACAAACGATCAAGAAACTCTTTTTGATCTCATTGAGCAAATTCCTGATGAGGAATCAAAGAGAACTTGCCTCCTCAAACTTAGACAAAGTTTAGAGTAACAAAATCCTCAAAAGACGATTCAAAGCCCAATAATGTATTCGTTTCAATACATCCTGAATGGAATCAAAGGTGAGGCTAAGAAGCCTATTCAAGTTGAAGACCTTCATCGTCAAGTTAAGGCTCTTAAAAGAGAAGTTGGTGAAAACAAGCAACGCCTCACATATCTTGAACAAGCTTTCCAGGTATTTCAAGAGATTCAAGTTTTAAAAGAAGTCCCAGGAACTTCATCTACCTATTTTGAAAGAAAAATAGCAGGAAAAGCATTGCTGATTGAAGAACACGATGAAAGGGGGAGTATCAATTAAATCAGAAAAGTCCAAAACCAAAGATGGATGTAAAAAATAGTCTTTAAAGTAAAAGACTTCCAACTTGAAGCTCTAGCCCTTATTGACTCAGGAGTGGATCAAAATGTCATACAAGAAGGACTCATTCCTTCTAAATATTTTGAAATGACAAAGGAATCCTTGAGTGGAGCAAGTGGAAATCCCTTCAACATCCAGTACAAATTATCAAAGATACACATTTGCAAAGGGGACGTGTGCCTCGTTAACACATTCATTTTGGTTAAGAACCTTAATGAAGGGATTATTTTAGGAACTCCATTCCTAACCCAATTATATCCTTTACATGTTACTAATAGGGGTATGGTTTCAAAGAAATTCGACAAAGAGATTACTTTTGAATTTACTCATCCAGTAACCCCTAAGTACATTTTGAATATTGAAGAAGAAGTTCATCAATTCATAAATCGTACCACTAGGAAGGAAAAGCAGATCGAATTCCTTCAAGACGAAGTCAAGACTTGTAAGGTGGCTTCTCAGATTAACAAGCCATCTGTTCAATTGAAAATCCAGAGCTTCAAAAGAAGCTTGAAAAAGAAATATGTTCTAATCTCCCAAATGCCTTTTGGGACAGAAAGAAGCAAATGGTAACCCTACCATATATCGATGAATTCAAAGAAGACAAAATTCCTACCAAAATCTGTACAGATGAAATAACAGATCTTCTTAATAAAGGCCTCATCAGCCCATCAAAAAGCCCATGGTCATGTGCGGCCTTTTATGTAAACAATCAGGCTGAAAAAGAGCGTGGAGTCCCAAGGCTTGTTATCAATTACATGTCCCTCAACAAAGTTCTCAAATGGATTAGGTATCCAATTCCTAATCGACAGGACCTGCTAAAGAGAATCACTCTAGCAAAGGTTTTCTCAAAATTTGATATGAAGTTTGGATTTTGGCAAATTCAGATACATCCAGCTGATCGCTATAAAACGACCTTCAATGTCCCATTTGGACAATTTCAATGGAATGTCATGCCATTCGGATTGAAAAATGCCCCATCCGAGTTTCAAAAAATTATGAATGATATCTTCAACCAATATCAAGATTTCACAATAGTCTATATTGATAATGTTTTGGAATTCTCTAGCATCGTAGATCAACATTTTAAACATCTATAAGTGTTCCTCAAAGTCATCAAATCCAACGATCTTGTGGTTTCCCAACCAAAAATCAAACTGTTTCATAAAAAGATTAGATTTCTTAGTTTAGAAATTAATCAAGGAATTATCAAATCCATTCAAAGATCTCTGGAATTTGCAAATAAATTCCCAGATGTTATACAAGACAAGATGCAGCTACAGAGATTTCTCGGGTGCGTCAATTATAACGACGATTTCATCTGGGATCTCCGCTCAATTTGTCTGCCACTTTATGACAGACTAAAAAAGAATCCAAAGCCATGGACGGAAGAGCATACACGCATAGTCCAATCAATCAAATCTCTAGCCAAAAGCATCCCATGCTTATCTCTTGTGGATGAACAAGCCAACCTCATAATTGATACAAATGCTTCCGATATTGGTTACGGCGGCATCCTCAAACAAGAACTTAGTGGAAAATTTTTTATTGTCCGTTATCATTCAGAAATTTGGAATAGCGCACAAAAGAACTATTCCACCATAAAAAAGGAAGTTCTTGCAATAGTACTTTCCGTTCAAAAGTTTCAAGGAGATCTTATCAACAAAGAATTCCTTGTCCGAACAGACTCAAAAGCAAGCAAATTCATCTTTGAAAAAGATGTCAAGAATCTTATCTCGAAGCAGATTTTTGCAAGATGGTAGGCAATCTTATCCTACTTCGATTTTAAAATTGTGCCTATAAAAGGTAGTAAGAATTCACTTGTTGATTACCTCTCAAGAGAACATCTCTTGAAGAACACCCTCTCAGTCCTGAATTATCTCCCCAATGGAACCACCTCCCGGCCAGCAACGGCCACCCAACCAGCGACAACCGCTGGAAAATAATAGTCCAAAGGGACAAAATCCTCAAACAAAGCTTCCTCCTCAGGAACTACTTCTTCAAAGGGAAAACATCCCTCTGCTCAATCATCTGCACCATCACCTATGAGTGCAGAAAATTATGCTATGGACTTGCATTTTAAGCAAGTATCCTGACGACGTCAAGGTTCTGGTCAACGAGCTTTGACTATTCAATCAGGCTCCTCGAGTCTTCCTTCTATGTCCAAATAAGCGTCCTTGTTACGTCTTTCTGGACCAACAACTCCAAATAAGCATGTTGTTTCTCCAGCAGCTTCTTCCTTAAGATCTCCAATTTTGAGAAACCCTTCCTCGTTTTCTCAAATAGTCAGGCCAGAAGTCTTTCAACCTAGACCTTCAATCTAAGGTTATTTCACCAAAACAACAATGGTATATTTAATCATAGAACAAGAATTCGATGGACCTTCTGTCCAAGAAGTCTGCAATCAAATATTTCCTCATAGTTTCAACTTTCTACCAGAGGATCTTGTAAAAACCAGGACTTTTTACGAGTATATTTTAGTCGACTCCAAATCAGTCGAAATTACTCATGTTCTTGACAAGAATGATCCTTCCACGATCATTTACTCAAAGATGAGAATATTTCGTGTTTTCACACCATCTTATTGGAAACAAGGGATGTTTGTAGGAAAGAAATTTTCTCATCCATTCAAACCACCATCATACAATTATCGCAACTATACTAAAGCGTGGTATATTGTATTTTGGCTTCAAGCATATGACCATTTGTGGTTTGTGATATTTTGTAAGCAAGCTTACAAAATGCACTTCCCTAACTGGTTTCAAAATTGGTGGATGTACTTTGGACTCTCTGAAGAAATATTTCCAGTAGAAGTTCAACATTCATACTATCTTTTCCAACAAAGTATCTACTCGTCTCCCCTTTTAAAAACGTTTAGATCTGCTTTGTATTTCTAAATACCTTGGATCTTTTGCTGGAATTTCCAGCTAGGACTTTCGGGAAACTTCAAAGCTTTGAGTAAATCACTCAGGATCAAATGGTAGGAAAAGTATAATTATTCTCACTTAGAAGTTGACAAAATGAAGGATTGGTTTAAGGCCAACATTCATCTTTAAGATATGACGAGGCAAGAGGACGAAGCCTTTCTCCTTACAAAGAACGTTATCATGTCAACTCTTGCAAGAGCAAGCACTCAACAGGAATTCAATTTTGTTGTCAACAACGTCGTTGTAAATCTATCAGACGACAACGACGATATACCAGCAAAAGATTCTTCTCCTTCCTCCATTAACGATGTCGATGACCTTGAATATGATCCTTATGAAGGCCTCGACATCAACGATCCATTTTTGGACATCCAACCATATTAGTCCAAATCTATGGGTTCTCAAGAAAATTAATTTTCAAGTGTATTTAAATTAATTTGTAAACTTATGTAAATTAATTTGTTTAAATTTTCGCATTTATTTAGATAATATCATTGTACTGAGATCTTATCATCGCTTTTTTTAGTCTACTAATTCTAATATCTTCATGAAGAAAGATTTGAAAGAGAAGACTCCGTGACTAAGATGGCATACTTCTGAAGAGGAATCACCAACTTCCAGCAGCGCAGTCGGCATCAAGGATTAACTCTGGATGGGATTATTTCCAGGAGGATTCTTATATTTTATAAATTTCTTGTTATGTAGAAGGGCCTACGGGTGATCTATTGGCAGCAAGGCGGATAGCCAAAGTAAGACCAAACTGGGAGCATTTGCTCTATATGACAATAAGCTAGTAAGATTGTGAATCATAATTCGAGCCAATCAGAAGACAACCGGGTGACGTCACTATCTTCTCCAACAAGTATTCATTGTAAAAGAAAATAATTAGCAGACATATCACACCTATCTCTATTGCTTTCTTTAACTAGTAGGGGTCATGTCCCACATTTTTTATTCTTTTCAAAAAGAAGATAAGATTCTCAGAAAATGCCAAATCAGAGGTCCTGTCCTGTTGGCCACTCTTATGATCTTCTTTGTAATTATCAATTATTGTTGGATCTACTGTGAAGACAATAGTGAAAATTAATTTAAGTTAAATATAAGATATTTAATTTAGCTATTAATTAATTAGAGAATTAATTAATAATTTAGTTTTATTTAATTAAATTTGATTTAATTAAATCTATAAGTTATTGCGTGGATATTTATTCAAATAAGATTTGAATGAAATATTAATTAAATATGATTTAATTAATTATATTAATATAAATCTATAAGATATTGAAAAGATATTCATTCAAATAAGATTGGAATGAAATATTAATTAAATATTATTTAATTAATTATATTAATATAAATCTATAAGATAAAGATATTCATTCAAACAAGATTGGAATGAAATATTAATTAAATATAATTTAATTAATTATATTAATATAAATCTATAAAATATTGAAAAGATATTCATTCAAATAAGATTGGAATGAAATATTAATTAAATATGATTTAATTAATTATTAACTAATTGATTAATTGTTAATTAATTAGTAGATTGGATAATAAAATCTCATGATTCTCTCCTACTCATTTTCCTATTCCAAGAAGAAAAGAGTTATAAATATCTGGAAGAAAATAATTTTCTTTAACGAATTCATTAAGAAAAGAAAGCCAAGGCTTTTGCTCTGCAAATAAGAAAAGAGTTTTTCTCAAGTACCAACTTTTTCCCATCTTATTTTGGTTCCCACAAACCAATCTCATCCTAGAGGATAGGAAGGTCTCCGACAGATGGTGTCCTCAATTTGGTGATTTGTAGATTCAGAGACATCATTGAAAGTAAGTTCTCTGTATCTTTTAATTTAAAAGCATGCTTAGTTTTTATTTAGAATTTTGATTCTAAAATTTTGTCAATGTATTGGTATTTTAAGATTCTCAAATTAATTTGAGTAACGATTCTTTAAATTCTTTCACTGCTATAGAACTTTTATCCCTTCAGCGTTAAAGTTGGACGATAAGGCTAGGCAAGATAGGCTTATGTCATTGGCCATTTGAGAGGTTAGTGGTACGTGATAAAATGTTTTTGTGTGTTGGGTGTTGCGAGAAGGGATGGTAGGCATTGAACTCAAGGCTGGCGCCTAGGGCATTCAACTGCAAGGTTAGCCAGTGTTGCCTAGGGCCATGCCATGGCTGGCCTATGTGCATGTGTGACATGCCCATGACATTCATGGCATGTGTAGTGGCCTAGAGCTAAAAATGGATTTTTGGAGTTTTTGTGATCTTTTAGTGGTTTCTTGATATTTTCTAAGTATGATTAATATGAAATATTAACTCCTTTTTTTTAGACAAAGAAGAGAAACAAAGAATTTCTAAGCCAGGGAGTTGAGCTGAAAGTTTGTGAGTGACAAAATAAATTTCAATGTTTATTCTAAAACATGAGTTTAATGCTAAATGTTTCTAAAAATATTGAGATTTCTGAATGATGTTTCTTTATTTATTTAGTAAATAATTTGCATAGCATGAATTCAAGTATAAGTCTTAAAGCACAAGTTTATGGCATGACTTTATGTAAATTGATTTATAAGCTATTTCCAAGCATGTCTTACAAATATGAGATTTGCAAGCTAGATTTAATGAGATTTAGAAAAGCACGTTTTAAATCTATTAAGTGATTTGAGTAAAACGAGAATTCAATCAAGCATGTGTTCAAACTATGATTACAAATATGTTTTACATGAATCTATACCTGATTGTTACTCTGTCTATATAAGATGTGCACACATGCATATTGATGTGAATGCAATAAAACCTATGTTTCTTGTACATCAGTGAAGGTGCAAAATATTGTGCCTAAGGGAGAAGGTTACTGTCACACACCCTCTGAAAGTCCCTAGAACTCCTAACCTGACCCCAAAATAGGGTGTGAGAGCTTGGCAAAGTATTCTCATACTTTGACAACACTCCCTAACCAAATAACCTAACTAACTCAACCAACAATTAAAACACTAATAATACATGCTTAAAAGAAACAACAAAAGCTAAATACTTTGCAACCAACTTGAACTACTAGCTGCAACCTTTGATAGAAACTCAACGAAAACATAGACTTGATAACAACTTACTATCTAGGCCCACAACTTGAAATTCAGGCTTAAAACATAAACAGGCTAACTCAAAGGTAAAATAACCTCAGCTTATAAATAATGAATACCTTTCTAAATAGTTATGCATAATTATTTGACTTTTAGAAACATCCAAGCTGGACTACTTTTGTTTTTGATAGACTTCTGGTTACGATCCTTGAAACACATATGATAAAATTTAATTTGTTCATTAATCTATACCTCGTTCATAACATGAAAAGTGGGTGTTTATACACCTCATCGTCAATGGTGTACTTCTCTCAACATAGGCACAATTCTAACTATAACCTTCTCCATATAAACACAGTGGATTGTACCTTTGTCACTAATGTATAAGGAACATAGAACATACATGCATAGCTTCGTAAAACATACTTGAAATCTTGGCTTTGAACACATACTTGATTTAAATCTTTTTTAGAAGTCATATGCATAAGACATTCTTGGAAATAATTTATAAAAGATGCTTACATAAACTCATGCTTTTAAACATACGCTTTTGAACTTACGCTTAAACTCATGCTTTGAAAATTATGTACTAAATCAGTAAAGAAGTCTCATTTAGAATTCTCAAACATGCTTAAAAAAATTTAGCTTTAAACTTATGTTTATAAATAAAAGTTGAAAATCATTTTGTTACTCACAAACTTGTAGCTCAACTCCTTGGCTTGAAAAATTTTCAAACTCCTTTTGTCTTGAAATAATCGTATTTAAGCTTTAATTAAACTCTTTACCTTTGAAAATATCCAAACTTTACTAAAAACTGACAACAACATAAAAAACAACTAAAAAATATCAATTCGATATAGCTATCGCGCAAGGCATGGGTGATAAGGTGATTAGCACATGTGGCACTTCTAGAGTAAGCTATTTCTCAACAAGTGGGAAAGGACGAAGGTATGTGCAGGGCTCTAGGAAGTCTGGTCGTGAGCTAACCTTGCACTTGCTGGCTTGCTACACGTCCCATGGGTATACATTTTACGCGTTGCATACATCCTCGCGCGCAAGACTTGCCGCATGGTCTTGGCACATGCTTCACGCCATCTAGCTATACGTTGGCTCTATTACGTGCTCCAAAGCTCAAAGTAATCTCTTTTGCCTGACTTGCATGCTCAACTTGACTCGCCTTCCTTGTCACTAGGTCAATCTTCAACTCTATCCAAAATTTCCTTTTTTATTGGTAACCTAAACCCAAATTTCAAGGTCAATAACTCAAAATTCATAACTCAAACGAGAAAACTTCCTTATACAAAGTTGTCTCTCATCCTCTTAACTACAATACCTAAATATTTTAGCTCCTAATTTGAAGTAATGAACTCTATAGTCTCTAAAAAATCAACACTGCTACACTTCACTTGAGAAATAATGACCTTCAAGGCTTTACTTCCATGGTTGAAGGTCCTCCTCGTGTCCTCTTTTTCGGTAGCCTAACCCCTTAAACTAGACTCATATGAGGAGCATAATTTATAATTGAAATTATCCAAAATGCATGAGTAAATTGAAAGAACTTTCTCCTCAAAATTTCCTTAAATACTAACTCTTTCATGGCTGCATTAAGACAATTTCTGCATGTTTTTTTTAACTCTTACATGCCCAGGCACTTGGATTCCACATAAAAGAGCGTTATCTACCATAACGCCTAAGCATAACTTGATTGAATGGCATCCAAACTTATTTTGCAAAGCCCTTAACAAATCTCATTTGGCTTATTTGCATGGGTCTTCATGCATCTTGTCGCCTAGTTTTGATATGAACACACCATGTAAATGATAGATTCTTTACTCGTGTGTGTAAGTTAAACTCATAGTTGATGAAGAATAAGTATTGATGTTGTAGTGGTTGGTTGAATAAGAGTGGAAGGAATTAGCTTAAGTGTTAAAGGCTTTGTGAAGTTGGTGGCCAAGATAAGAAAAGAAAGGGGTTTTGATGTGAATTTTGGCTAGGTGTAGAAAATTAGGTGTTGTAGGGTATTGCTAGGTGGCCAACAAGAGTGGTGAGAACCTCTAAAAGCATATCAAGGAGTCATGTCAAGGCTTGAAGGTGTGTTGAGTATGAACCCCTTAAGGGAAGTGCTAGGTGGCAAAGGCCAAGCATGCTAAGCAAGAAGAACCTCCAAAAAAGTTAAGGCATCAAGGCAACCAAAGGCATGTGAGGAGAGCTTTGCGGCCAAGGCTAGAGAGGTTAATTGGGCTTTATGCTTATCGTGAGACTTGAGAGGTTTTATAGTAGCTAGACGTTTTGTTGGACCTTAGGCATTCAAGGGGCTCGGTTGAGTGAAGAACAAGTGTCCACAACATGCAAGACTCCAACTTTTTAGCAAGCAGAAGGTGTCACCTTGGCCATGCAGAGGACCATATGAATAGGTGATTTTCAAACGATCATTACTGGTAAATTACTCGTGCATTTTCTCTCAAACCAATTGCAAAAGCTAACTAAAAGAGTCTAGTAGACAATGTGAGGCCCCAGACAAAAGGGATGCGAGGAAGGTGTTTAACAAGTTCAAAGAGGAGAGAAAAATTAGTTTTCGAAGGATTCTAAGTAATGAAGACTCTTTGAAGGCTACAAAATGCATCACTCCATATGTGAGGCTTAAATTTGGAGGCAAGTTATTTAAGACAATTATAAACAAGTTTGTAGAAGAAATTCTTTAATTTTGAAGGCTTGATAAAAAGATATGAATTTTTTAAGATGAATGCTTATTTCAAACTTGTTCAAGATTCTGGGTTGACATTGAAGGGTGGTTGAGCATCAGGACGTAAGGCACTGTCGTTACCTATGTTGTGAAGGTAAAAGTAGTTATCTGAACATTTTAGCATACATGCGGCATGACCAGCACACAGTTAGGCATTGTGAGGCACGCGCCTAGGCCTTGCGGCGGGTCATGTGGGCATAAGGTGTGTAGATGCGCACGAATGAGGCGTAGGGCTATACGGCCATGAGTGCGTGACTTGTTGAGTGCAAAACAAGCAAGCGACCAGGCATTCTAAAGGCCTATGTGTGGGTGCATGCTGCTTGTCGAACATGTCTAAAGGCTAACATGCCATGACATTACTCTTTGAACTGTTTTTGTTATTTTTGAAAATTTAAAGTAAAGTTGGGATATTTTTGGATCAAGATAATTAATTTAAGATTAAATTCTCTTATTTTAGTGCAAGGAGAAATTGGAACGATTTATATCCCAAGGAGGTGAGCTATTGAGTAGTGAGTAACCCTTGAAACATTGAACTTATTTTAGAAATTTTTATTTGTCTAAAATTATTTATGAATTTTTTTGTGAATGTCATGATTTATTGATTATGTTTATTTAAAATAAGCCATTGAGAAATGTTGGTTTGATAAATGCTTGTTTTTACAGATCTTATCAAAACATTGTGATTGAAAGACTGATTTAAAAAAGATGAGCTTGACATTTACATGTTGGTTTGGAAACATTTGAGATGATTATTTTGAATGCTTTATGTTTTCAAACTTGTACCCTGGGCCATGAATTTGGAATTTACGAATTACAGGTTCTTGACACTTGTGAGCTATTGTTTAGGGTTGGAGAGGTCTGGGATTATAGGTCTTTTGTGGACTTATTGTCATAAGCTTTGGCCTGTATACGTGGGTTCTTTAGCCCTTTGTGGGCATTTACATTCATGTTAGAGAATTGTAGGCGTTGGTTAAAATGGGTTTTACTGTAACACGAGTCATAGAGTTATTGGTGCTGGTTGCATGGAGATCACTCTACAATCAGACCAGATTATTATGGTGATGTGAGGGTACTTGGCTTTATATGATGTATGTAAAATTTTCAGTTAATTATGACAAAGAATTATTTGCATTTTATGACCTTTAATATTGCTAGATTTGCTGAAACTAATATTGAGATGTACGATTTACGTGCTTGGTTAATAAACTTGTTCTAAATGTGTTGCGAAAGAAAAAATGTATGTTTTACTAAACTATCACTCACTGCGTTTTGCTCATGCTTTCAAAATTGTTTTGTTTTCTTCCTTCCCCAGGTAGCCTAAGATTACCTGGAACCTGATCGTGTTGATTGTTGACATTATTGCTTCAGATCATACTTAGTACATGTTGTACATTAACTTGCTTTTGAGTCTAGTAGGTTGGGTGGTTAAGTCCAGATGTATGTATGTTTCCATTATGTTGTATATGTTGGTTGTTAAAATGTAATAAACAAATATTGTGTAACTAGCTTGTGTAAGGCTTTTGTTTATGTAAAAAGTGTAAAACGTTTGTTACTAGTTTGGTATCAAAGATGTAGTTTGTAAGTTGTGACTTTGAGGCTATTTGTTTGTTATTTTCGTTATGGCTAGCGCATAATATCGAAGGAGATGTCATTCACTATCCGTCCATCACGCTCTCTTTTAGGACAATGTGGTGTTTAGAAGGGGGAGTGACACACCGTGTTCTCTCACTGAGTTTTTGAACTCATCATTTCCAAAATGTTTTCTCACTTTCCAAGCAAAGATCATCGTGCCGAGAGTGCCATATAATTGCTATTAGGTAAACTGAGATTATTATCTTTATAGTTAGCATGTGTGTGCATTTAGCATGAGTTAGAAGTCATGAGCCTAGGTAGTAAGATTTATGTTTTCACTACATGTCTCTGCTAAATAGTTAGGCTGTTTTAGTGCACATGCATTGTTAGGCCCTGCCCCGTAGACATTTGTAGCAGTCACTTTTGAAAAAGAGAGTTATATGCATTTTCCTATTAATATGTGCAACATCTATCAAAATCAGTAGTAAAAATAGTTAAGAAGAAAAGAAATTTACTTTATAAGGAGATAATCTAGTTGGACATCTCCATGATTGGAGGCAATAGTTCCATCAACACCTACTTCCATTTTCTTAATTGCTAGCATTGTTACTAATATATGCTACTACTTAAATAAAATAGAAAATTTCAACAGGAATCATTCAAACTCAATGAAATTTAAAAATCCTTTGAATAAAAGTTGTACCTACCTCTAGGAATGACCAATTGTACTTATAAACTCTAATTCAATGCATGCCATTATAACAACACTTTAGTATGCTAGCAAGTTACTACGTATCATCATAAGAATACCACAAAGCCAAACATCCAGGACACATACAATTCAAGAACATTGATACTAATCAAACACACTTCAATCTAATGAACTCATCCAACCTAAACCTTATCAGCCAACAAACTTTTTGAACTTATTGTAACTCACTTTATTTATCACAAACTCACTCGATTCAAATACAATTCTTAATCTATACCAATTTCTAAACCTAATCATTAGCAACAATTTCAAAAATAAATATATAAATACAACCAAACACATAAAAAAACAATAAGTTTCATAATGACTTTATAATATTAAAAAAGTCATCCGCATGCGTAGTTAGAAGAGACCCTCTTGTTTGCTTGTCGTTTTACAATTAAAATAAGTCAAGATAGAGATGGAGAATGACATAAGAGACCCTCCTTGGACTACCATTTTTTTTTTTAATAGTTTAGCCATATATTTTGACATCTTCAAATTATCTTTGAAATTTAGTGATGTTGAAATCCTTACTCTTTCAATTTACACAAAATCTCATGAAATTCATAAAACGGCCATAAACATGTAAATTAACTACCAACAACATATAAACACATTTTAATAGCAAATGAGCTGAAAATTTACCAGTAAAAATTGAATCTAAAGTATTAATATGAGAAACATTGTAATTTTGAGACTCATTTTAAGTTAAAACTTTGTTGCGACACGACATTTCCTCAATAAGTTTTGAGCATACTAATAAAGGTTGTATTATTGATGCATGGAGCAGGCTTTTGTGTAATGTAATAAATCCAACACTGAGGAATAAGGATAGATATCAAAAATTAAAAAAAAACAAAATCAATGAGAAAAACAAGAGAGAGAATGACTTGAGAGATGGAAAGAGTGAACTTACCTTTGGAGAGAAACAAAACACCACCTCAAACTCAATTCACCAAACTACAATAAAATCTAACAAGACATAACTACATTTTATAATAATCAATTATTGTGAACCAATAGATTCATACGTTTTTGGACTTAATGTATCATAATCAAATGAACAAAGTTCTTTCATTTACACAAGTGATAAGTTCAATACAAATGGGCCAACACGATAATATTAGAAAGATTTAGACAAAAGACTTAAATTGACTGTGATTTTTCATAAATGTCCTAAAATATAATTTATTTTCTTAATTAGAAATTCGTATAATTTTTAGACAATACTAACCTTTTAATTATCATTAATTATATATTATATTCATAATTATATTTAATTTTTTTTGTATACAGTATTTTCAATTTATTATGATTTTCGTAACTTCCTTATATAAATTTGTATCTTTATTATGGTAATAAATTGAAAATATTGTTTTAATGATGTATTTGAATGTCATCGTAGATAACTATTTGAGTGCCATTATTATTTTCGTAACTTCCTTATATAAATTTGTATCTTTATTATGGTAAAAAATTGAAAATATTGTTTTAATGAAGTATAACACAAAATCTTTTCTAATATGGAATTTTATGTTAATTAATTATAACCGTTAACAATCTTTCATCTCCATCACATGAACAATTTAGAAAATTTCATCTGTCGTCGACAGCCCTTACACATATATACCACATTATATATACAATATGACATATATAATTATGTAAAGTAAGAAGTTTGAATTTATATATGTTATTTAGTATATATACTTCATATTATATACAATAATACCTTATACATAATTCCTATAGAATTTGTGTTTAAATTATTTGTTTATATAATAAATATTACTAAAACAGTAGTAAACGACATGATCATACATACATATTTTTCTTTATAAATGTATTTGATTACATTATACTTTAATATATCCGCAATTTATAATAGTTATGTTCTGTGTTTTAGGATATATATATCCCATATTATATACAATAATACTATATACTGACATATAGTTCTATTATTTTTTGATAGGATGACCAAAATATAGTTCTTCTTCACCATTGAATTCTTAATAAACTCTAGAATGTATCACATTCAAAACTAGATTTTTGTTTGTTTGCCTATTTAATTGAATATCTAAAATATACCTAATATACTAAATGTTTCATATGTTTTGAATATATACCATACTAAGCTCGAAATTTCTAGCCAGATTCTGTCAGATAAATTTTCTTCTTCACCGCCGAAATCTCAATAAACCCTACAATGTATCACATTCAAAACTAATTTTCATTTGATTTCCTATTTAATCGAATATCTAAAATATACCTAATATGTCTAATATTTCATATGTATTGAATATATACAATACTAACCTCAAAATTTCTAACTAGATTATGTTTGAGAAGTTTTGTATTTGTCGGCCGTCGAATGTCTTCTTCTTCACCTCCAAACTCTCTAAAATTTCAAAGTAAAAACCGTAATCCACGTTGGAAGGAGTAGACAACTGTTTTCGTAGAAGGAAAGCACAAAAGATTTTTCACTTCTTTCCAAAACCGTATCCCATGATTTTTTTTTCATTTAGATATTTGTTATAAATCAATTAAATAATAGAACTTGGTATTAAATTAATTTGAACTCCACTTCTTTCCAAAACTATATCCCACAATTTTTCCATTTAGATATTTGTTATAAATTAATTAAATAATAGAAATGGATATTGAGGTAATTTGAGCATACATTTGTGTAATATATTGGCCCATTTAGGACTTTTGTGAAATTTATTAGTAACTTTTGGGTCCTTCATATAATACCATATATCAATTTAGGATATATGAGTTAAAGACCCATAATATTATGGATGCACGTGTTGAACCCTAAACATAAAACATCGTGCATATTCTCATTCCTTCAATACAGTTCATAGTATTGTACATTACTTTCTTCCACACAAATATGGAGTACCACTTTTAGGAGTACCACTTTTAGGGTTTAGAACTATTAACTCTAATATGAATGAATTTTACAAGGAAACTCACAAACTTAACCATTATAGCTTCACAATACCAAATTAAACACAAGAATGTTGAAACTTGAAACGAAGCACATAGTTTGAAACTATTAGTTGAATCGAGTTACTTTAGAGGTTGCCAAAATTGTTGCACAATGGTTAAACAGTTGGAACATGAGCCCAATCAACCGAAAAACCCTAAACTTGTTTGGTGGCGACTGAAGCTGGACGACACACTAAATTTGGGATTCGTGAGATGCAGTCGACGAAGAAGAGAAGAAAAGGTCAGACAGAAGGTGAGAAGGGCGATAAAGGCGACAACTGGTGCTTGCATCAGGACTGAAGGAGGTGGTAATCAAAATCGTGGAGAAGGTGAAGAGGCTTACTGAGCAAAAGGGTTTAGGTTTTTGCATGAAGAAGTTTCGATTTGGGTGGTTTATAAAATATTCCTTTTTGGATTTAATGAAATGATAAATAAAGAAAATTTAGGTAAACGATGACATTTAAAGAATGCCATGGTTTAATCCACTTTAAAAAGTGCCAAGAAAAATCATGAATTTGATTCTATCTTTTTTCCAAAAAACCATGCCTTTTAATATTAATGACACATTTTTCCTCCTAAACCCATTTTTTCTTATTTCATTGTGTCATTGAAATCTCAAATTGTAGTAATGCTAGTTTCTAATGACACAAACTTAATATAACGTAATTGGTTAAAACGTGAATTATTAATTAAAAGATGTGATCGATTCTTGGAAAACCTTTTGCTTCCAAGAAACATAAGTGCGTGAGAGAGAGAGGAAAAGAAGTTTGATTTAATGATGATAGATAGGAGTCCATAAATCCATAATATTATAATACAAAGTGGCGTTTGATTAGGGATAAGG
>JBBPDI010000023.1:13256928-13287526 GCA_037974545.1 Cucumis variabilis
ACGGGGGAGGAGCTGCCAAAGCCGTCGATGTAACCAACGGTCACTCTGTTTGTGGATGTCCAAACATTTCAAGTTGCGAGGTCAGTGATTACTACTATACTACAATCAAAAGGAAACTTCTTGCAATCTCAATGTTTGGAATCAACAAATAAAGAGAAAAAAAACGTAAAAAAGATTTACGTGGTTCACTAATAGCATGTTAGCTTAGAGAGACACCTTTATGTTTCAGGGTTTTTTATACATACATATATCACAACTCTCTATTAGTTTTCGAGATCCTCATACATAGTTGTTCAAAGCACCAGATAACAAATTTAAGAAATTTCAACACAAAAGGAATACCCTATCACAATCTCTGTACGTAGTCTTTGAGTTTGGAAGGCAATATAGATTGAATGTAGAAGAAGATTAAGAAAACAATGGCATTGAAATTAAAAAATGGTCTGCATAATCATTTTTCTAGCATTAGAAGCGGTCAAAATGTTTGGTTTTGATGAACTATGGTCGATCATCCAGGAAAACATGAGATATGGGGCCTGTGAGTTACCTGAGGCAATTGATGCAGCAAGAACATCCTCAGCAGCAGCAGCTGGAGATGTGCAAAGCAGCTCTGCCCAATCAAAATGCAGATCAGCTCAATTGTTTGCTTTGGCTGATACATTACTTGCTCTTGCTGCAGTCTTTCTCTTATTACTCCAGGAATTTCATGTTTAGAACAATAGTTCATTAGTATCCTCAAGTAATTTAAAGGTCCTCTGTTCTTTCCCTCCTAAATGATAAATTATACGTATGTTAAAAAGAACTTGGAAAAAAGTTCAAAAATATTTAAAAGTTATTTCATGAAATAGCATAGCTTGTTTGGGAGTGGTTTTTAAATTATTAAAATTATTAATATGTTCAGAATTACTTCTGAATATGCTTTTCTGGAATGACTAAAATCACCAAAATTCACTTTGTTGTGTTGAAAATAAAAATATCTTGAATAATTTTGAGCCATTTTAAATGCAATTTTACACAATTTAAATTAGTTTTAGATCATTAAAAGTACATTCTGTAGTGATTTTTAAATGTTTAAAAACTATTAATAGCTTCAAAGATTAATTAATTTAATACATATTATAATTGTTAATTAAGATCGAAACCATAACTTGATAGTTATAAAGTGGGCAACAATCATATTTTGTTTAAAATAAAAGCATTATTTAATATTTATTGTAATCTGATACTTCAAAATTAATATTAAAATGGATAATGTAAGCAGGACATGTGCCTCCACTAGTCCTTTACTAAATTCACTCAACTAGTCCTTTACTAAATTCGCTCATTTTTAATCATTTAAAATCAATTTAATATTTTATTTTAAGTTCTTAAATTATTTATATTGTGAAATATATGTTTGATAGTAGTATTGAACCAAACCAAAGTGATCATCATTTCAAAACTTCTCATAAATTGTATTCATAATGTTTTTTCAAAAACTATTTAATAAAATAGTGTCATTTGGAAACTATTTATTTAAATAGTGCTGTTTTGGTTTCTTTTACCTTCGTCGATTATTCAACACTCGTCATTCCTTTTTTATTTTTCTTCCTTCTTTAGTTTCTTAATTAAATTCAAATTTGTTTTTTCAATTTTTAGATATTTACAGAGGGCTTTTTACTATTTTTTTTTAAATTTCTCCCTATTTTCAGAATGTCCCAATTTGTTTTTATTTTCCTAATTTTTAGGATCAATTTTTTTTTAGTTTTTTAAAAAATTCATAATTTGTAATTCTCAAAATAGCAAATTTGACAAAATATTTAAACATATAACAAATTTTTATATTCTGTCAATAATAGACATTGATAAACACTGATATACTCCTATTAGTACTAATAGATAGTGATAGAAAGTTATCATATTCTATCATGGATAGAATCCAAAATTTTATTATAGTTTGTAAATATTTTAGTTTATTTTACTATATTTAAAAATACTCCTTTTTTATTCCTTTTAGTATGCGCATAACAACAATTTGCTTTTTCTACTTTTAGACACACTTATATGTTAGGAATTGTAGGATGTTTTGTAAATATAAATAAGTTATGGTCGTGTGTCATTTATGTAATCTTAACAAAAAAAAAATGTTATTGGTAGAATGTGTTTTTAAATTTGAATTAAAATGACTTCTATATTTAAGATTTTAAAAAAAATCAATTTGTTTTTTTAGATGGTTGGCGGTTAAATATTTGACCTAACATCAATTTATTTTTACCATTCCAAAATCAAATATATTCTTTAACAAGTTAAAGAAAAAAAAATTAAAAAATTAGAAATCACAACTAAACCCAAGGTGATTGATTTCAAATAATGTATATTATCTAAGTTGAGCAGCAAATGTCTTGGACTTCATATTACGTGGAAAGGAGTATTACTAAATATATCAATATTTGTTTTACCAGACTAATTTTCTAATTGAGAGTTCTGTGTGGATAGACAAGGTGCATAGAAGTAAAGACTATATAATATATTCATATTATTTCTTAGGAAAATCTACAATTGTATTTTTAGTAACCGTTTATAATTGAAAATTAGTTAAAAGTAAATTAAAATTGTTTATATCAATATGCAATGTGAAAAAAATATGAGAAGGCTCTTCGTCTATCATATGTCTTGATCGTTCTTACAGTTTGTCATATGCTTTATCTTAGACAAACTATCATTTATATGATTTCCAGATAAATTAAAAATAATATTTTACATTAAAACAAGTAAATCCATCGTACAATGTTGTGATGCTAATTTATATGGTGAATGACTATTAATACTAAAACACACGATCATATGTTGTATTATTTTAGTGTTCACGTTAGAAAAATTAAATAACCAAACCAATCTTTTTAATTTAAAAAACTAATACTGATCAAATCAAATATTACAAAAAAAAAAACTAAAATTGTCCACTAATCCTTTTGAGTATAAAAAACTAATAATAATTAAAAAAAAAAACCGATCTTTTTTTCTTTTAATTTCACATTGATTTCAATATATATACCTATAAAAATTAAAACTTCAATGAATTTATGTAATGTTAATTCTTTTTAGTATTGAAATATTGCTACAAATCATTTTTTACTCATGGTTTTTTTTTTTTGTTTTTTTAATTTAAATCTTATGTATGTAAGGATTATTTTCTTTATTTTTAAATTTAAATTTCTGAAAAAATATTTGTCATAAAATAAAATAAAATCTAAAAATAAGATAAAAGTGAAAAATTATAACAAGCAACTTAAAATAACAAAAAAATAAATAAATAACAAAGCAGGAGTTATTATTTTCTCCCCTTTTCTCTCTTATAGGAGTAGTGCTCTTTCCCTCCCCAATCCATCAAATCTCTGATAAATTTTTTAAATTACAATATTTTACTAATAAATTTTTGAAACTATGATATTTTACCAACAAATTTTTAAAACTACAGTATTTCAATAAATCATCCTCAAAACTTCAACTAAACACAATTTTGAGGAGGTGATTCAAGTTCTTGATTTTGAAAATAAAAAATTATCTTATGTGAATTTAAACCCACAATCAAACATATTTTTTAAGTTCATTTAACCTGAAATTGGTATGGGATAAAATTGGAAGGAGGAAAGAGTTTTGGAATAAATTTTAAATTTAAAGAATTGTAAGACAAATTATTAACATTAATAATTTATCAAAATATGATAAACCATAATTCTTTAATATTAAATTTTATTTTGGCATATCAAAATGAAAAGGAAAAGATACAGAAAAATAGTAAACTCTCAAAGCCAACAACAATAGGAATAAGTTTCAAATGCCTAAATATGATCACAAAACGCAAAATCAACTACAATAAATCTAAAAAGTTTCTAAGTGATATTTTTACAAACCATCCAAAAAAACTAAAAAAAT
Organism: Cucumis variabilis; assembly: GCA_037974545.1. Classification (NCBI taxonomy): domain Eukaryota; kingdom Viridiplantae; phylum Streptophyta; class Magnoliopsida; order Cucurbitales; family Cucurbitaceae; genus Cucumis; species Cucumis variabilis. The sequence goes on from JBBPDI010000023.1 coordinate 13,260,844, forward strand.
GTCATATAATTTAAAATGTCATGTATGTTTCTAGTATCCAAATATCTAAAAATGTCACAGTTTTCAATCAAAACATCTAAAGGCCTAAGTGTCAACGTGTTTAAGTGGTACTTCTACAAACCACAAAAAAACCTAAATTTGAAATGTCACTATATGCATGATTGGCTACCACAACTACTTCAGAAAATATTTCAACTCAAGTACAAAAATAGATGTGAAATGTATGCATGATTGGCTACCATAACTGCATGATGGCCACACATAATATTGAAACATGCTTTAACAATATATATTTTTTTAAATTCTAGTTTAGAAAAATAACTTAGTGTTTGAAGGTGCATCCTCTTCTTTTCCTAGATCTAACTTTTTTTTTATGTCAGCCCACCTTTGTTCCCATTTTGCAAGTTCATTAGTTAATTTTCTATTTGCTTCTTTAAGGTATACTTGTCATTCTTCTCTTTCTCACATGTAGATGACACATTACTACCTAATGATTCACCACTTTTTAGGTTGAAAGTTTGCAATGAGCGACTCCCTAATACAATTTTGTATGCCTTTGCACTAGAGATTGTCTGAACACCATCTTCAGTTGACTCTGCAATGATTTATTGCATTTCCAACTGAATGAAAGATTTAGTTAGATTAAATATATTGAATAACATATGAATTTACTTAGTTATGATAAAACAAACTTACATATGCATCTTTTGCCTTATCATTGACCATCATTTTTCACGAAAATGTGTTTGATAGAATACCTCTACCTCATCAACATCACAACCTTTTACTTTTTCTATAAAAAGAATGCAATTATGATTACAAAAAAAAAATCATACAATAGTATAAAAGATAATTACAATGCATCATACCTTTTCATGTAATTTCATGTCGAACTTGAAGGAATGACTTTGCCCCATTGACATGCTTGAACTTGAAAGCAGAGCAACTCTTTTATTTGTCTCTCATTTTTTCAAATTGAACTAGTGATAAGAACAAGTACACCATATTCATTTAAAACAACTTGTTGAACAAAGGAAAACATACCTTCCATGCACCTGTTTTCCATCTATCACACGTAATGTTCCAATCCTCATGTGTTATCCTGAAGGATTGGCACGACCTTCAATAGGATCATCAAATTCACAGTTATCTTTGTGCAAGCCTGCTCTAAATTCTCTAAAAGTATTTAGCATTTTTTCTTCTAACTATTTTCTCACAACTATGTCAGTGGGGTCAAATTCAAAAGGTGTTTTCATATTTAATAATATATGTATAAATGGACCACTTTTACATTTAAAACAGTATAAGAAACATAAACGTACCTCCAACCGATCAATCATGAGCTCCCTTACGCTTATAGGTACCACCTACCATTTCTCACAACTCAATGAAACAATGTTTCGAACTGCAATACCAACGCAAACGCTAGGGGCAAAGGCAATAATTGGTTTTCATTTCTCTTCGTTAATCTCTATCTTGATCTTTTCATGTTTTTCTACAAACTTATTCAATTCTTTATTTAGACCGTACCCTCTCACACCCCTTCCTCGCTTTTTAGTTCGTGATTCAGATCTTAAAAGTAAAACTATTTATTTTGGACAATTTGCACAATTTTCCAATTATTACAAAATTTTGGGCCGTCAATGTAGAAAACTTGCACGCCTTAAGTAGCTAATATGTATGGGTCATTCGTATACCAAAAACGGGAAACAATAATTATTTTAAACCCTAAATCACACTGAAATTTGTTCTTCTTAACATCCATGTCAAACCAATTACATTTGAAAAGACATACACGTCTACACTTAGGGTATTCTAAGTCCAAGACCTCTTGGAATACACCATAATAATTTGTTTCGTTGACTCTAGTTTCTGCATATGCCATAATTTCACTATTCTAAGTAGTCCGACAATTGTCACGCTCTACTGAATGAAAACGTAATCCATTTACAAAGCAACCATTATAAGTGCGAACTTGATTAATAGGCCTCAAAGCTATGAAGTAAAGATCATCAGATGCTTCACCACTTTCACATAAGGAATACATCTACATAATGTTACATATGTTAGAATAACTACTAATAGCTCAATAGTAAAACAATATTCTTTGAAGCTAAAAACAACATATGTGCTCTAAACCAATCAAGAAATTCTAATTGGTGCCTTCTAAATATATCTAATCCATCCTGAAGAATTTTTACTTATTTATATACAACATGAACTTTGTAAATGATTGTACAAAATGTATCTGCGATACGATTCAATTTGACAATAGTTGTTTAGAATATACCAATGGCACATTTGTTTCTCTTCTTCAGATAACGTCCTCACAACTGACCCCCCCCCCCTCCCCCCCTAGTCGCACATTCTGTTTAAATACATCAAAGTCCCTACAACCAAGTTGTTTGTTCATTGAGTCATCATTCCGTGGATTCCTATTGAATCATGTCTCTATTCTTGTTAGATACACCATGTAAAAGACCAAACATTCATTCATAATGGATGCTTCTGCTATGGAACTCTCAGAACGATCTTTGTTGCGTACATATTGTTTTAATGTTTGCAAGCTTCTCTCTATGGGATACATCCAACTATAGCTTACTAGACCAACAATCTTTGTTTCAACCGGTAAATGAACGCAAAATGTATCATTACGTCAAAAAATGCAGGTGAATAAATTCTTTCAAATTTGCAGAGTATGATCACAATATTGGCTTTTAGGCGATTCAGGTCACTGCTACAGATTGTCTTCGCACACAGATCACAAAAAAAATTACACAACTCAACTATAGTTGTATACACATCCTTATGTAAGTATGTGAGGGAATAAAAGTCCTACGCAACGGAATATTTTACAAAACTATTTCTCAAATTAATTTGGAAATCCCAAAATACAAATAAATTGGCAAAAAACATGCTTTAATAAAGTATAGTTCAGAGAAAGAAAAACTTACGTAGTTTGACATCTTTAAATCTACTAAATCTCCAAATATTGGGACACCACCCGTCAGAGACCTTTCTATCCTCTAGATGAGCTTGATTTGTGGGAATTAATTGGGATGAGAAAATTTTTAGAGAAACTATTTTTGCAGAGAGCAAAAGCATTGACTTTTTCTTTTTAATTAAGAAAAACATTTTTCTTCTGCATATTTATAACTCCCTTTCCTTAAGGGAGTAGAAGAGAATCATGAAATTCTATTAATTTATAAATATTAAATTAATAGAAATTTCAAATCTACTAATTAAACAATTAATAATTAATAAAATCATATTTAATTAATATTTTATTTAAATATTATTTAATGAATATCTCTTAAATATCTTGTAAATTTAAAATAATTTAATTTAATTAAATTTAATTAAATCAAATTAAACTAAACTATTAATTAATAGTTAAACTAAATATCTTATATTTAACTTAAATTATATGTGAATCATATTCAAATTTAAATTTCTCTCAAAATCAATAATTTTAATATGAATCCAATTCACATTAAATTAATATTTTAATTCATTCAAATATTTTATCTCTCATAAATTAATTTTGAATAATATCTAAAATTAAATTTATATAATAAAATTTGATTAAAATATATAAACTTTATATTATAATTTATCATCATACATTATAGTATTTCAAATTACAACCAACATAAATAAATCTCATTACCCTTTATGAGTTAGGAAGGGGACCTAATGGACCTACAGATCAGAAGCTACAACGATATGAGACTAATTGGCTAAACTCATTAACCACATTAGTCAACATTCATTAACTATGAGTACACTTCTAAAGACTCACAGCTGAACTTTTTGCACTATAGATATAGTTTTGTGCCCACAAATATAGACCAATAATAGTAAGTTAATCCTTCACGAGTATTCATAACACCGACTAGGTCAAATTATCGTTTTACCCCTAGGTTACCTCTAATCCTTAAATATCAACGCTCCTCTAATGAATAACATATTTATGGTCCAACCAATAAACAAAAATCCCTCTTGTGCCATAGAGAGAGTAGAACCTTTGTTTAAGTTCCGGAGATACCATTTATGTAAGCTCTCATTTCATTCTCCTTTTATTTATCTAATATTTTATAAGTTTGAAAAATAAGTTTAAATCTAATTATCAATTTCCTAGGGTTGAATTTTTTTGTAATAAGGAATTTGGAACAAATTTTAGTTTGGAGCAAAACTTGAAATTTTAAGTATTGAAAAGATGGAGAAGCTTAGAAAATGGCCAAAGTAGAAGTTAAAGTTAAGTTGGGGTATTATGGTAATCTCCCCATTATTATTATCCTTTTCTTCCCTTATTGTAAAAAAATTTAAAAAAAAAAAAAGAAAGAAAAGGAGAAGTTTCTTTTTCCTCACGGGTGAAGACCATCTCCTCCCTCTCTCTCGAACCTTCTTTTTCTTTCACCACTTCTCCCTCTCTTCCTCTCCATCACGTCGACGCCACCACCAAGCCGACAATCCTCCCCCGACGTTGGATGATGCCGGCACGCCGTACCAGCCATGTTGATTTTTTTTAAAAAAATCTTCCTTGCTGTCAGTTGAGCTCAGGCTATCCTGTTTCATTTCGCTTGTGGTCGTTGAGTCGAGCCAATTTTGAGATGTATCATGTTGCTTACTACCTGTAGATGGTCGTGCTACGCCACCCTCTGCCATTGATGGCCTCGTCGAATTTGGAAGTTAAGGTTAGTTTTGGTCTATCCGATGAGTTTTGGATTTTTCTTGAAGATCTATACTATCCATTAGCCTTTGGCTTCAAATGACTAGTTTCTATCACGTTTTGGTGTTAGATTGAAGAGTAGCGGTGCTATTTAGATGTTGTTCAGTTGGTTCGATCGGGCTTTCATCAAGATTTTGGTAATTAGTAAAGGTGAGAATTATTAAGATGTGAAATAGAGTTTGAGTAAGGATTTGCCTATGTTAATTGGATTTCTTGAAGAGTTTCGACTACCTATTGAGTTTCAACTTGATTTTTATATTAACTATTACATTTTGTTGTTAGATTTGGATTCTTGGGTGATTTTAGTCATTGTCTAGCCAGTTGATGACTCGAAATTGGGTGTTGGACACAAATTTGGGTAAGATTCTAAGCTTTATAAAGTGGGTCGTGATTACCCATTTAAGTTTAGTGTTAATATTGAGTAACAAATGATGTTGGATGCTTGTTTACGAATTTAGAAAGTACTTATAGTATTGTCCATTTAATTTAAGGGTACTTTGTTAAGTTCTTGGTAAGATTGGAATAGTTTTCACAGACCATCTTTAGTTTTTATTTCGGTTTGAGCTACACAAGAAGAATTAAAATGTAAGGTTAGATTTTTTAAAAAAAATTGACTCAATTTCTAACAAGTTTTGTGAATAAATCTTGAGCAAATTCTGAGGCTAAGTGAATGATTTTTGAAGTAGAAAATAAGTCGCAGACTTTTCACGCGATTTCAAAAAGCCTCTGGTTTTTCGAATATCCTAGATTGTACGAATGAAACTAAAGCCCTATTGGATATGGTTGGAAAACTTATTCAATGTCCTATAACTTATATGAAGCACTTGTTAGCCAATTCTAACTGAAAATATGTTTAAATTTAGGAGGAAAGTAGGAGGTTGCATAGAATGCGACGTTGAATACTTGTTTTTTAGGGTAATATTGGAAATATTCGGTGGGAATCTCACTTTCATTTCTTCTAATAAATTGTAGAGGGTCCCAAAATGAAGATTTTGATATACATAAATGTTTATTAAGTATTGAAGAAGTTATGAGTAGTTGAAGTTAGCCTACTGAACCTAGGAATTTCTTGAAAAGTATGAATTATGATTTTATTTATTAAGTGTAGAATTCATGAACTTCATAGTTTATGCGTCATCTTAAGTTATTATAGAAAGACAAGACCATTTAAGGTCGCTTAAGACAAATTTGGGTAAGTTTCTATGTATTTGACTCGTTAGATTGGTATTGAGATTTTTAATTGATCTAAACCTCTAAGGTAGGAATATTGAATATAATAGCATATGGATGTAAAAGAGGACTTAAGTTTGGGTACTTACGACATTAAGAGTTAAGTTAAAGTTTAAGGGTCCCAAAAAGTGTATTCACCTAAAAGACCCATTGAGCTTGAACCAAATTGGACTCTCACTTGGTTAAGTATCTAGATTTCAAGTCCAAGTGTTTGTATGTGAAAAATTTAGTCTAATACTAAGCGCTTTGGAAATTCATGGACCTTAGAAGTATAAGATGAAGTATAAGATGGATTTAGGTGGCCTTATGAGGTATTTTGCAAATAGTTGTAGCCTCATGCTATGTAAAGACAATGATGAGACCTTAATCTATGTTTTAGGCCAAATTGAAATGGAGAAAGTGTTTAATCTTGGGGGATCGAGTTATTGAGGTGAGTGGTTACTTTCAGACATTTGACATGAAATTTTTTTTAAACATACCGTTGAACTTAGTTTGTGAATAAGTGTTGGTATAACTTGCTTTGATAAAAGTGTACTATCAATAATGATCTCTAACGAAAGTTTTTGGCTTTTCATGAGTTCCCTACGATGTGAACTTGTAATACATGTTCTTGACCATGATTGGATTTAATCACGATTTGCATGAGTTATGATCAAAATGTGTTTTATAATGAGTTGATAAAATATCTTTACCATGGTTTTATCTATGAGAATGTTTTGTTTGTTTATTAAGAAAACTCTGTTTTAGCTTTGAATTGCTTGAAAAAGTAAGAAATATATTTATAGATGTTGGTTTATGATAATGGAATGTGAAGTTTGATTTTCGAACCACAAAAGCAATGTACCAAGGTGATTTTATCTATAGACTACGTGAATGTGTTTTCGAAACATCAATGGTTGTCAGGAGGTTTCAAGGCTGAAAGAGGTCATGACTAAAGATCCGAAGACCTGAGCCTAGGTGAGGATGTGGATGGAGGATTGTGATTTGGTTTCAAGCCTACCTTAACCCATGGTGAGTGTGACTTTATGTGCATGTAGGAGTAGATGGATGTTGTTACTGTGGTAGGTGCTACGTATGCGTGAGCCCCGTTTGGCTGCGTGTTTCCTTGTGGATATGGATCACATGTGAGCTATTTTGGACCGTGTATTTAGTATGCAATCATGTTTGAATTGGATGTTGTTATTGTGGTAGGTGCTACATATGTGTGAGCTCTATTTGGTCGCATATTTCCTTGAGCATATGGATCGATCACATGTGAGCTATTCTGGGTCATGTAGTTAGTGTGCTATCATTAGTCAGATTGGATGAAGGTTACTATTGTGGTGGATACTAAATATGTATGAGCTAGTTGTGGCCACATGATTCTTTGATCATGTGTAAGCTATTCTTGGTCATATATTTAGGTGTCTTGCCATAGTCAGATTGGCTACAAGTTTGTTAGCTTGACTTATGATCTACAATATTATGTGATGAAAACGTTTTATTTATTATTTTATTATCGAGGCATATCTACACATTTTTTTAGAACATGTTTTACGAGTTTTTATTTGTACAAATTCGCCACTCACTGAGTTTTTAGCTCACGCTTTAAATGTTTTCTTTCCCTCCAAATAGCAGTCAATGTCTAGGATTCTATTGAGCTTAAATTTTGTATTACTTCATGAATAGTTAGAAGTAGCAAGATTTATGTTATGGACACGTGTTCTAAGAGACTTATTAGTACACTATAATTCTTTGGTAACTAATTATCTAGTTTGGTTATAAACTTTGCTTGAGACTCTCTGGAATGAAATAGTTTGGATCAGTGTGTGGTGAGACGCACTTCTCTTGCTGTTGAATCTGAAGATTGTATATATGCTTATAGAAGTGAAAATTATAACATTTTCAGGTTTGGCTACTCCAAATTTTAAAAGAGATGCAGCCAAATTTTTTTGTAGAAATTCATAATATGTTTTTCGTAGAAATTAAGTTGAAAAAAATTAATTTAAAAAGTGTTTTTCATGCCACGATCTAGGTTAGAGAGGAAAATCTAGAACAGTGTGTGGCAATTTAAAAGGAAACATTCATCTATTTGCCCTAAAATAGGAAAAGTTCTCAGCTCCTTCACTCGGTCTTATTTCCAAAATGATAAGCATATTGAGTTGACAATCTGATCAATCTGACCACTTTCACCCGTACAAATTAAAAGACAATCCCTCGCGAACATGAGTTCATAATACACTCATGATTAAAATTAAGTTACCTTGGATGATTAAGTTACCTAGGTCATCTTGATGAAACAGAAATCTAACTAGTAAACAGAGTTACATCTAGTGGTTACTATTTCGTGGTTCGACCTTATACAAACTCATTGCATAAGATAAGGTACCTACACAAACACGTTAGATCATTGCGTTTGCATCAAATACGAAGTGATCCATATCCATAGTGTTACCAGGATAAGGTACTCAGTCTTATCCCTATACTATAGACTCTTTAAGTTGATCTCGAATATTGATCTATGTATGTCTCTACATACATACTGTTCAAGACCCATTAAACAACTTAGGATGTTAGTTTATTGAATTTGTATTATTAAGACAAAACTAATAATATAATCAATAGCATTTATTATAATAATAACACTTTATTAATAATGTTCAATGAATTATATTTTCAATCTATGTGTTTTAGGACATAAATTTCAAGTTTTAGGACATAAATTTCAATAAACTCCCACTTGGATTAAAACTCTAGTCTCTATGGGATGTACGTAATAAAGTAATTCTCAAACATTGAAAATGATAAAATGTACAAATATATTACATAAAACGTATGTATACAAATACAATAACCTAGAGTATCCTCATACCCCATTACACATCTCCCACTTGTCCCTGATTAATTACCTAATGTACAAATCTCGCAAACCTAGACTTTCTAGATGACCCTCAAACACTTTAGCCATGAGAGTCTTCGTAAATGGATTAGCAATATGTCCCACTATTATCACAAAATAAAGTGATTGGACATGTTTATATTTGGAACAACTTCCTAATCATTCAAGAATTTCCTAAGCCAAGCTACTTTTGTTGCTTCACAAGCAGCAAGCTGCGACGTACTCAACCTCCATAGTAGAGTCTGCAATGCATCCTTGTTTGATGTTACGACATACCACAGCATCCTCATTTAAGGTGAACATTGATCATGACGTGAAATCCCTAAAATCCTTATCGATTTAGAAATCAAAGTCAATATATCCTATAAGGTTATAATCCTAACACTTATCCCAATGAGTTACATGTTTCATTCATCATCCCCTAAAAAATGTTACTCGTATCTATTTCATCGACATCTTCTGAAAATCCATCATCAAAACCATCTCCGACATCAACATTTTCTTCCCTTGCTATCATCGATCCTTGCAAATCAGTTAAAAGATCTAAAATTTCATTGTCCTCTCACCAACATTAGACTTTCTACTAAATCTATCACCTTTTGATGAAGTAGCACCCTATTCAAATCGAGCTAAGTTCATTTCTTCTCCATGATAAACCCATTTATTATATAAAGAGGACATTCCAAACGTAAATAAATGATGCTCTACTCTGTCCAATGTTTGTGTCATTGAATTTTGACAGTACTTACATGGACCCCTAGTTTTCCCCATATCATTTACATAACACTTAGCTACTTCCATAAATTGAGCAACTCCATTAATAGAATTACTTAAAAATCTATTTTTTAGTTTAATCCAATCCCTATTCATCTTCAAATAGAATGGAGAAAAAGTCAACCCTACAGCAATTACCAGAACATATTAGCTTAAGTGGATAAAGGATAGCTTAAGTGGATAAAGAATAATTCAATGTCAAACCGACCTAAAAGGCACCCAAAAAGTGTCCATGTTTCATTTTAACTCAAAACAACTTAGAATTATTTTGAAAATGTCTAAGTGTATCTTTCTAGCTCAAAAGAAAACATAAACTTACCAATAGAATATGCACTTCATGTACTAACTTAAAAACTGAAGTGTGGTAGCATGCATAACTTCCAACACCACCATCTTAAAAAAGTGAGAAAGACTAATCAAATCGGCTTATAAAAATTGTAGATTTATGAAGACGATATAGAGTAAATGAGTAATTTAATCATAAATGTAACACAACAGTATTTAAAAAGAATAAAGTTCCAAATCAGCCATAGGGACGACCACAAGGAGGATGAAAAGCTTTTACAAGATCACACTCCAAGCAATGTTGATTGCCTAATACACACTCCAAATAAAATTCTTTGCTTTTTTTTTTTCTTTTTGTTTTTAACATTTTTCTTTTTCAATTTATATTTTAGCCTAACAATATTTATAGTTGAGAACAGTACGAAAAAAAAAAAAAACCACAGTGCCCATTGCTAAAACATAAAAAGAATTGTACAATAATAAAGAAAAAACAACACCACCCCAATTAATAATAATAATTAGTACATCAAGTGTGTATTCAAATAATTAAGTGGTAACAAAATTCCTAACGAAACTTGTGATTCAAACTAATAGTAATAGCAAAATAAAATAAAACAATAGGTATCCACACAGATTTCTCACAATTCAAACTAATAGTAATAGAAGATTTTTCACAATAATACACCAACAATAGAAAAACATAAAGATCCTCAGATTTCTCACAATTGGTAAAACTGAACGCTTATCAAAATTTCAGCATCGTCTCTAGTAATCCAAAGAAAACAGTAAGTATTAAGTGGTAACAAGTAAGAGCACCTGATGGAGCTTAGGGTGACAAAACGTGGGCGACCCGTTCGTTGAGTTGAACAAGTTTAGGGTGAAACCGTTGTTCGACAAGAAGAAATCTTGTGGGGGTTCTCTATGAAGAAGAAATTCAGAGGGGGAGGAGCGTTCGACCGTGGGGGGCTTTCGACAAGAGAATAAACCGTCGGTGGGGGGGCGTTCGGCAAGAGAAGAACTAGCGGGGGAGGAGCTTTCGGTGAGAAGAAACCAGCGGTGTGTTGAAAATTTCTTTTTATTGTCCTAGTCTTTAGGCCTAACGTGTTAGTGGGGTAAGTATGTGTCATCACCACTAGCACACTAGTACCTAGTTTATAGGAGAGTATGTGTCTTTGTTTTATGTTTTCCACTTTCTGATTTGTTCATCTTTCATTAGTTGAACGTGCTTTTATCGCCTATATATAGGCCATTTGATTGATTAATAAAGTTAAGTCAAGTGTTGAATATTTTCCTCTTATTTAATTAACATGGTGGAGGAGTTCGGCGTTCGACATTCGGCGAAAATAAGTATGACGACTTGGGGGTCGTTAGGTGAGTATAGAATCAGAGGGGGAGGGGCTTTCCGGTGAGAAGAAAATCAAAAGGGGAAGTGGGAAGAAAATCGAAAAGGAAAGGGGGTTAGCGTTCGTGAGAAGAAATGGGGGAGGCTACGTGTGAGAGAAAAGAGGGAAAGGGAGGGAAAAAGAAAAAAAAAATAAGGGATTTCGGAAATTAGGTTTTTAGACTATGTCACCATATATATATAAATCTTTTGTTGCCATAAATATGTATAAACATGTGGGAGTTTTTTGCAACCTAAATTACATTGCAAATATGTAAAATATCTCCCCACACATGATGATACGTGATCATAAACTCAAATAAATGTCGATAAAAATTTAACTTAAAAATTTTCCATCACGTTTTCTTTTTCAGATTTTCTATGTCGTTATATAGATAAATATTGTATCAACATAAATATGTATAAAAATATGGGGTTTTTTGCCACCTAAATTAAGTCGAAAAATATTTAAAATATCTATCCACACACGATCGTGACCATAAACTAAAATAAATGTTATGAAAAATCTAACTTAAAAGTTTTCCTTCACACCACCAAACTTTTTATACACGTATATATTTGTGTCGACAAAACCGATGATGTGCCAACGCAATACAAAACTTTTGCCGATGTATATATATTAGGTTTTTCTTTTTCTTAAAAAAAAAAATCTTATGCTCATGTTTTCTATGTCGCCCTATATATAAATCTTTTGTATCCATAAATATGTATAAAAATGTAAGATTTTCGTATGTCAGCAAATATTTAAAATATCTGTCCACACACGATACGTGGCCCTAAAATAAACGTCGACAAAAATTCAATTTAAAAGTTTTCCTCCAAACCACACAACTTTTCCTCCAAACCATACAAATTCAATTTAAAAATTTTCCTCCAAACGTCGGCAAATGCGTTGGCAAAAGCGATGATGTGCCAACGCAATACACAATTTTTTGCTCACATATTTATTTTCATCGGCAAAAAGAATATGTGCCCACACAATGAAATTACATCGGCACATCATAGCTTTACCCACATTTTTTTTCGTCGTAAAAAAAACTGTCGTCAGAGCCCAAAATCCTTGAAGTGTTGGTTTTGTAACAAATCCATCTTAATGTTAGTTTTTTGAATTGAAAAAGTATATGAGAAAATAAATATTAATATTTAAATATGTGATCATGATATTGAACGAATAATTACGTTTATCACATTATTGAAAAGCATAAATTACAATGTAATTGTGTCAACATGTGCCACAACATAAGTGGATAATTGTATTGACATTATTTTAGTGGAGAATCTAAAATTTAAATTCAAATTGTTATTAAACATATATATTAGGTATTAGTTAATAAATTATTGATAAATTGTTTGGAACATAAAGAATAAAAAATGATGAATTTATCTTTTGCGTTATTTTAGAAAGATGATCTAAAATTTAAATTCAAATTTATCAATAAAAATATAATTTTTTAAAATAAAAATCAATAAAAATGGGTGGATAATCGTAATTGGCCTTATAAGACATAAATTTAAAATTTAAATTCAAATGATTATTAAAAATATATATTATGAATTATTTAATATTTTTTTATAATTTATTTTAATACAAAGAATAAAAAAGTGTGGTATTTATGAGAGAATTTAAAATTTAAATTCAAATTGTTATTAGACATATAAATTATAAATTATCCAAATAAATGGTTAATTAATTGTTTAAAATATAAAAATTCTATAGAAAATATTGACATTGTTTTAGGAGAGGTTAATGCAATATTTTAGAGTAACAAAATAGCGGATTTAAATAGTTAAAATGTACCTAATTTGTATGTTGTTTGAAAAATACATTATTTTCTTAATCTGTAATATTTTGTATCAATTTTTTAGAGTTATTCAAATATAGTGTGTATCTAAAATAAATGGATTATCGTATATTAAGGGTATAATCGAGTTTAAAATAATAATAATAAAAAAAAAAAGTAGGAAACGATTTAGTTATTTCCACTCTTATCTCAAATAAAAATAGTCACTAGCCCATTGGATCAAGAAACATTTTCCTTTAATTAATTATATACATTATTCATTAAACAAGCTGAGGTGACAAAATAATATGTTCTTCTTCTTTTTTTTTTTTCATTAATTTTGCTAAGCAAATCATTTTTAAAAAAATGAGAAAAAGAAAATTTGAATTTCTTTTTCTATCTGTTTTTTTCCTTTCCCTCCCTTTCTTTCCATCTTCTCCATCGTCGTAGCCACCCCCCTCGGCCTTTTCTACCCTTAAATTTAGATCGTCGACCGCTTCCGCCCTCCTTATCTACAGTCACCGCCCTACTCCGTCGTGATTTCGAATTCCAACAACCACATCCTCTCCTACATTTTGAATTATCGGTTCCAGCCACCACGCCCGTAACGCCGGCAGCATCCACCACCTCTTTATGAACATCTGAAATGTTATTGCCGACAAACCCTTCTTCTTCAGCCAATTTTGAAATCCTAACAGATACATCTTTTCTCCCTCTGCAAATGTTTAGTGTTGGTAGGCACCCCCTCCCGCAGATCTGGAATGACCAACGTCCTTCCATAGATCTAGAACTTCGGTGCTGTTGGCGGCTACCACTCTCTTTTCCCCAACAGCTGCAACCACCACCCTCCACCTTCTCGTCAGAATCCACAATTTTCTCCTTCCCAACATCCTGAATGTTCCAGGAAGATACATTCTTTTCCTTGTGAAGATCAAGAGTGTCACCGGCACCGATAGACACCTCCTCTGCATTAAGAACAGGAATGTCGACGGCAGCCACCGGTTTCTCCTTGCCGTGATCTGGAATTTCGTCAGCCACTGCAGTGGCCATAACACTTCTCCTCCTTACGAGCGTCGGGAGGCGCCTTTTCTTCTCCCTCTCGATGGTTTGACGCATCAACGACCGTCCCTTCCCCACAGAGAAAAAACCTAGGAAACCATCGTGACCAACAAGTTCCCCCTTGAACGGATCTGGAATGCAGTTCCCTTCCGGCAGCGACCGACCCCATCTCCGGCGGATCTGAAATATCGACAATCACTTTCTCTTCCCTGCCTGGTTTTGGAACGTCAGAATCCTCATTAATCCTCCGCCCCCCGCAGATTTGGAATGTCGGCCTACATCTAAAACAACTGCAGGACCCACTCCCTTCTTTCTGCAAATTTTGAATGTCGAGATTTGAAGAATCATTGGAAACCACCGACTTCTTCTCCGATGTCTTTGGATTGTCGTCTACTTTTTTCCTCCCTCCGCAGATGTGAAATGCTTGCAAGCATCCCACTGAATCCTCTTCTTGTTTATTTACATTATCATTATCCACTTCTTCCTTACCGGCAACCACTTTCCTCCTGCAAATCTGAAACGCCGGCGAACATTTCCATCGTCCACCGCAGCAACCACTCTCCTCTTCCTTGCTTCGATCTGGTGCGATGACGACTTCCTCTACCTTCACCAAGTCTGAACCACTAGAAGCCACTTCCTCCGTCCGTAGATTCGCGCCGTCGGTAACCGCTCCCTCCTCTTTTTGAAGATCCGAAATATCGACGACCCTAGTTTTTCTTCTTCTGAAGATCTGAAACGTTCGCAAACACCTACAACCACACCCATCCTTAACATCCTCCACTGCCGCCTCCTTCGGCGGATTCAAAACGGCGGCAACAGCCTCTGTCTCTGTAGAATTAGCAACCACCTTTCTCTTCCTTAAAGAGATATGGAATTTAAGCGCACACTCCCGTCTCGTGGATTTGGAACTTTGCCAACAGCAACAACCCGCCCCCCCTCGCGCAGATATAGAACGATCCACAGCCACAGTCTGCACTCTTTCCTCCTCGGGAACATTGGTGACAACCGCCAGAGCATCCTCTGAGGAATCTGGAAGGACGACAGGGCGCCTTTGAACAGGGCGATTGGCAGGATTAAGTTGCTTGGATTTGGAATTGGCATCGTTGCAAGAACCTGAATGACCACAAGAGGTAAGCCATTTGCTGAAAGTGGGGAAATCTTCCATCTGTAGGTTCCTCCGATGGCGGGGCTTCCTTGACCTCTGTTCTTCCTTTGGCTTATTGGTAGCCATGAGGAAGAAGAAGAGGAAGAAGAGGAGGCAGAAGGAGATTGGAAGAGAAAGAAATGGTTGCCAATGGAAATGGCTCTCCAAATTGGGAAGTAGGTTCCCACATTCACACCTCTCCACACCCAATGATTTCCCCTTGGGAAAAATAGATTCTGAGGAGAGAGAATATTTATATATTTTTTTCTATTTTTGAAATGCCACGTCACACACATTACTAAAATCTCCCCTTTCTTCTTTACTTCAATTACTATTTTCCTGATTTAAATTCATGCTTACCCATTCAAAATCGGAATAAAATTTTGAAATGGATCTCAGATTAATTGAATTGTTTTCATCTCCTTACCATTACCTATCATATTAGTTAGTGAGTTTTATGTTTAAACAGCAACAGACGTAAACAAGTAGAACTAATTTTTTTAGACTGTTTTTTATGAATAGCATTTAAAATGAAGTAAATATGTCTTAGCTTTATACTTATTTCTAAATGTAATTATCTTTTTACTTAAAATATTTTAATTTGTACTATGAATAGAAAGAACCAGTAATTATTTTTTCTATTCATGTATTTAACTGAGCATGTTAAGTTTATAGTTGAAAAATGAGTAATAACAAAACTTTGGAAATATAACAAGATTTGAAACTATCCATTAATAATTTTGATCATGGAGTTTATAAGGTTAAGAAAAGCAGAGGTTGGGTAATGTATTTTATTAGTTCTATTCTTTTCATATGTTAAATTTTTTTGGCTATTTTGGAAAGTATTGTGAATCACAAGACAAATTTGGTAATTTTATTTTCATTTTCAAGAATAATTGGAAAGGATTAGTTGGTTCTAATTTTAGTACCAGAACAAATATTTTTTCTTTCTTTCTTTTTTTACTTTACTTTTGATGTATATAATATTTTTCAAACGAGAATAATTTGGTCAAGAAAGTCAGAATTTAGATAATATAATTTATGATTGGAATCTAGTCCTAAGTCCCAAACTCCTATAATTGGATAAGAGGATTTTATTAAGGAAGATTATTTTAAATGTTTTATCAAGGGGAATAAAATGTATTTTGTTTTCAAACTATGAAAATTGTATTACGGTGTTTCCAAGTATGGCAAAGTTATTGAGATAAGATAAGTCAAAGATATATTCAGATAAATATCTATCAATTTAATGATATATCTAAATAGATACTTAGAGACATTGATAGATGTTGCATCTTGCTTTTTAGTCGCTCAATAATAAAAACTTTGTAATTAACATGCTTAGTTTGAAACAATTTTATGTCGAGTGACTTCATGAAAATTATTCTATGATGTATGTGAATAGAACAAAGTATGCTAAAAGAATTTGTGTTGGTTTGTGGGGACAACTTTAATTTCACTCTTAAGAGTATCCAAGACAAACAAGAATGGCGTAGCTAGTTGTAATCAATTGCTAAATTCAAAATTTAAATAATCATCCAAATTTTGGGTTTAAACCGTTACAAAAACACATCTATCACTGATAGAATCATTTGTGATCAAATTTTACCAAGTATAGAAACTAAACAAAAATTGTGAATCTAGCCAAAATGTTTTTACTAACAAGTTTAATGGCTATAAAAGTCTATCATTGATAGACTAGTAATATCGATAATAAAGGTCAGTCATTGATAGTGTGTTATCACTAGTACACATTATATTTCTTATCTAGAATCATATCGGTGATATTGTATTATCATTGTTAAACTATTATCATTCACTTGATAGCATTGTACAACTTTTACAAAAATATTGATGAGGAATCGATCAATGATAGTGTGGTATCAATGATAGACTTGTGTAAGAAGTTTATCAATGATGAACTTTAAAAACTAGAAATTTCGTGCTTTTAGTGAGTTTTTTTTTTGGACATTTTCTATGATTAAAGGTAAATTTTGTTATATTTGCCAGAGTTATTCTTTTTCTTTTATTTTTAATTTTTATTTTATGAAATCAACAACTTTAATTGAGATAAAAAAAAAAGAGTACAAGGATAAAAAAAAAACCAACAAAACCACTCCATTAAAAAAGAATGGGACCAACTAAGTTATTGATAATAGAGATAAGCATGACAAAAAATTTGATAACAAACTTAAAAATAGCAAATTTAAAAAATATTAAGATTTATAGCAAAATTGGAGTTGTAGATTTTTTTTTAACCGATTATACCCCTTTGTATACGAAAATTCTTTTTCGTCAGATATAGTGTGTATTTGTATAGATAAAAAATGATACAGGATATCAGAGATTGACAGATACAGTGTATTTACAAAAACCATCAATTTTGAAAAATATTAAATAACTTTTTTATTTTTGTACTATATAAGATTACACCAACATCCCCTAGATTTATGCCTACAATTTATAAAGGATTTTCGGATTTTTAGGTTTCAAATCAATTAATTAACAATTTATTTATATAATTCATAATATATATATAGTAATGACTATTTGAATTCAAATTTTTTTTGTCATCTCTAAAATAATGGTTAATATAATTTCATCACTTTTCGTTTCATAAAGTTCCTTTTAATAATTATTAATATTTTATTATGCAATACATAATACATATTTTTCATATTTCTAATAACAATTTGAAATTAGACTTTATAACATCCAATAAAATCATTAATTTAATTTCTTTTAAACGATCGTATCCCTAAAATAATGGCAAACATAAATTCAACATTTTTAAATATTTATAGTTCAAAATATTTATAAATTTTTTTAAAATTTAAATACCTCCAAAATACATATGCTCAATAACAATTTGAATTTAAAATTTTATCATTCTCTAAAATCGTGCTAATTACGATTATCCATTTATTTTATTAAAAAAAATTCACTCCTAAAGTTGTGCTATTTAGTTTAGTTGATATCTCTCAAATAATGACAAACATAAATTCAATATCTTTGAATTATTTATATTCTAAAATATTTATAAGAATCTTAATTTAAATACCTAAAAAATATGTATTGTTATTAACAATTTAAATTTAAAATATTATCATTTCCTAAAATCATGCTAATTACGATTATTCACTTATTTTATTAAAAATTATATCATCTCCTAAAATCATGTTATTTGATTGATATTCTTAAAATAATGGTAAACATAAATTAACATTTTTAGATTATTTATATTCCAAAATATTTATAAAAATATTTTGAATTTAAATTTTATATTTAAATATCTCCCAAATACGTATTGCTAATAACAAATTAAATTTAAAATTTTATCTTTCCCTAAAATCGTGCTAATTTGTTGATTTTTATTTTTAAAAAATTGTTTTATTGTGCAAAGGTATTGAATAATTATTTTCAAAATTTTATCTTCCCCTAAAATCGTGCTAATTATTTAATTTTTATTTTTAAAAAATGTTTTATTATGCCAATGATATTGAATAATTATTTTGAGACATATTTTTAAATTACGTTAATATCTACGTTTATTTTCATCTAGTAAGAGTCTCAAATACATCATAAGTGTGATCCACAGTTCTTAAAATCTCATTGTCATCCATTATACAAACATATTCCAATAAACAGATTTAGGACATAAAAGAAAACATAAAAAAATTGGTCATCAAGATATAGTATCATTCCCTAGATATAGAATAATTCACATATTCCAAATACAATTTATTTTAATAGGTAAAAAAAATGAGACAAGATATTGAAAATAGCACAAATTCATTGTATTTTGTAAATAACATTTAAATTTGGTAAATCTTAAATAAATATGTTATTTGTACAATTTCTTAAATACTACATGATATAGTTTTAATAACAAGTTGAATTTAAATTTTAGATCCTTCTCTAAAATTATATCAAATATAAATACAAGAATTTCACTTTTTTATATTTCAGTCGAATATAGCCCAAAATCACAGATACAGTGTATTTGCAAATCATTCAGTTGTGTAAAAATATTAAATAAACATTTATTTTCGGAATGAATTTGATTGAATCAACATCCCCTAGATTTAAGCCTACAATTTATTCCAGATTTTCGTATTTGTAGGTTTCAAATCAAGTAATTAACAATTTATTTAGTTGTGATTGTTAAAATTAAAATTGTATCTTACCCCTATAATTATGATGCATTTAATGTATATATGATTATTCTAAGAAAATTTTGATATTCCCCTATAATCGTGGTACTTGATTGATTTCCTTAAAACTTTTCATATTTCTAATAACAATTTATTTAAGATAATAATAAATTGAAATTAAAATTGTATCTTACTCCTATAATATGATGCATTTAATAGGATTATTCTAAGAAAATTTTGATCTCCAATATAACCGTGCTATTTGATTGATTTTCCTAAAATGATGTCAAACACATTTTTAAAATTTTAGGATTATCTTGTTAATATCATTTATCTATTTTCTATAATTATTATTTAAAAATAAATTTTAAAAGTTGATTTGAAACCGCAAAAATATTAAAATTGCTTTAAAAATTTATAAAAATAGGTATTGTTAATAATAATTTGAATTTAAAATTTTATCATCCCTAGAATCGTTCTGAGATTATCTTCGTATCTCCAAAATAATAGCAACATAAATTTAATATTTTTTAATATTTATATTCCAAAATATTTATAAAAAAGATTGAATATTTTAATTGAGAAAAAAAGATTTGTTTTATTTAAATTGGAAAAAAAAAAAAGGAAAAGCAAGATATTTAAGGGAAAAGAATAATATAATAATATTATTACTATTCATCATCTTCTTCACTCGCACCAAACCCTAGCCGCCGACGACACCTCTATCTCTGTTTGAGTGTTCTTGGTCCAGTTGAGATCTCCACCTTTGTAGCCATCCCCTCCATTCTGTTGATTGAGAACTAAGCAGCAAGGAAACGTCTCCTCCACTGCATACTGCTAGTCGCATGTTTACTTCATTCAAAGCTGAGCACCTTTGCGCCGCTTGTTCTTTCGCGCGTCGCATGCCCAGCCGTGTCGGTCTCCTTCATTTGCATTCGTTCATCGATTATGCCAAAACTTTCAGCCACCGTCAGTCATCAGATTTTAGTGACTTTGTGGTTGTTGGGGTTTCGTTGTATTTTTTCTTAATTACCCTTTGAAGTTAAAGTAATATTAATTTTTTAGATCTTTTGGAAGAGGCCAAAGAGGATAGAAGACGGAAAGGGAGAATACAAGGTATGTGGTTGATGTTTGATATCAAACATAATATATTTGGATGTAATTACACTGTAACCATCCTAAAAATCAAGTGGATATATTGTTGTTGTAATTTAAAAGAATAATTAAATAATAAAAAAATAATTTATATTCACAACTATATCTATATATAAACTATAATTAAAAACTATTGAGAAGTATGATCGTGTTGCCTGAATGTATCTATCTATCTATATATATATATAAGATATTACACTTTACATTTTTTCTTTCTAACCTTGACAAAATTTCAGAGATTGCCTAAATGTGCATGCAACAATTGAGAAGTATAATCGTGTTGAGAATAAAATTTCCTAAGAAGCAGAGCTCAAACGAGTGAAAAAGAAAACCCTTTGAAGAAGCTCACCTTTGTGCGAAACGAAAAAATCTATAATCGGTTTGATGAAGAATATAGTTGTAATCAGTTTGATGAAGAAGATGATCGGTAAGAAGAAAATTCTTTGATTTGCACTGAATGTACGAAGACTTTGAAAGTTTTGAGGAGGATGAAGCTTGAAGCTCCAATCTTTTCTGCAACTGATCGAAGACTTTGAAGATAGTGAAGCTGGATTCTTTTGGACTTTGAATACCTAAACGTGCACAATTTCAACAAGGATGTGTTATTTAATTATAGGGTATTTGGGCTTTAGGTAAACAATTGTATTTAGGACTGTTTTTGAATTGGGTAGGGACATTTGAGACATTGTTCCATTTATTTATTTTTCAGATTTTTCAGTTTTGCTATTCGAGCAATTTAAGTATAAATTTGCTATTTTCTCAAATTAAACCTCTTAATTTGTCATTCTTCTTGTCAACCCTTGATAGTAATCTATATAATAGATAGTAGTCTATCATCGATAAACTTATATAACATATAGAAGTCTATCAGTGATAGACTACTATCTATTATATAGATTACTATCAACAACCTATCGGTGATAGAGTCCATCATCGTTAGACTTCAAAAACTAAAAATTTTATATCTTGAGTGAATTTCCATACTTTTAATGGGGTTTTTAGATATTTTCTATGGGTTGAAGTTAAATTTTACTATATTTATCTGAGAAAATTGTGGAAATAGCAATTTATGATATAACAAACTGAAAAATGACAAAAATCGAAAATAATAAGATTTTTAGTAAATTAATGTGTCTCCTTTTTATTTTTTCCATTACTCTGAGATTGCCCTTAAAGAGATCCAACATTTTCTCTTATCATTGTTTAATGGTTGATTTTTCCACTTAATTTGATTTAAATTTTAAATTTATGTAAATCTTATCAAGTGTATCTTTTGGTAGTGGATTTCACTTTTCTTTATACCTATTTTTAATCTCTCGTTTATTTATTTATATACAAATCTTTGCATATTTGATTTACTAAATCTTTAAAACCTTTGTTTAATTATTCGATACTCTTTGATTATATTTTTTATTTTCACCTCTCAACAAATGAACAAGACGAAGAATCTCTTATCAACAAAAGAAGAAGACGAAGAATCTCTTATGTATTACCATATTTGCTAAACATCATCTAAAATCAAAATGCCAATAACTCTAAGAAGGAAAGAAAAGTGGAGCGAATGTCGAAGAAAACCATAATTGTGAGATCTTGTAAACAACAATATTGAACTTGCCAATAGGCTAAGGGCATTGAGAAACGTAATGGAATATGATGGAAGCACAAAATTGGAAATTTTTTTAAGCCTTTGTAGTTCAATTTTATGGTTTTCATTCATATTGCAGCTTTTGGTTGACGTAGAAGACCAGGGACAGTCCTCATTCGTGCTATTCACGCCACTTGCCCGACCTCTAATTTGTTAGGGGTTCAATGGTGCTTGGCCTCTAATTTGTTTAGGGTTACAATGGTCGATTGAATTTTGGAAGGCTAAGTGATAAAAATCCAAGAAGTTGTAAGTTCTATTCTAAGCATTTGAGTTTTTTCCTGTCTCTATTTTTCACTGGGATTGTGATTTGAACCTCCAAAATTTCCAGATGTTTTTGGTATTTAATTTAGTAATTGATAGATTAGGATAAGGGAGGTAAATAAAATTTAGTATACTAATTTAGATAGTATTTTTTTTTGTTAGATTACAGTCAAATTTGGAAGAGAAACATCTACACTATAATTAGTTTTATATATTATATTTTTCTTTTTAGTAAATGTGTTTTCGTTTATCATACTAAAAATTGATAGTCAATTTTTTTAAATACATTGTTTTCTTCTTCAACTATATTGTATTTGTGGAATTTTTTTTGTGAGGTAGATTTTTCTTCCATAACTAAATTAAAAGTTTGAATATTGAAAACTTCAAGATTTTTAATAAGCAAAAAAAATTGATTTTAATTTTATATTTTTTTGGTTTACTACGTAAGTTTATTTTGGTTGATCATATTAAAATTGATAGTCAGTTTTTTTTTTTCTTTTTAACTATATTGTATTTGTGAGGGTTTTTTTGTTAGATAGTTTTGTCGTCCGTAAATCAAAGTTCAAATTTTTGGATTTTTAATAAGCAATGCTATTTTGTTTTCACGTTTGAATTTTATATTTTTTAATTTACTATAAATGTTTTGAATACAGACTATTTGTGTTTGGATTGATTCTATAAAAAAATTGATTATCGAATTTCATTATATATATATAGTTTGTTCTTTTAACTACTTTGAATTTGTGGAATTGTTTTTTGTTAGACAATTTTTTAACTTCGAATGGAATTTTATTTTTATCCTTCAATTTAAGATTTTTTTAATTTACTAAATTTAAAGATTTTTTTATGGTTAATTAAATCTTTTTGTCGGTTAAGATTTTGATTTTAGATTTTTTTTCAAATTAATGAGTTGTGGAGTTATTTTTGTATTTTCATATTTTCTAATTAATTGGTTGTAACACCCAAAAAAACAAGGCAATTTTAAATTGAATTATCTTTGTTTAAGTTAATTATGTTTGAATTATTGAGAGTTATTTTGATATATGTGGAAGATTATTTGTGTTATGGAAATTAAGATTTATTAAGTATTTGTTGGAAGAATATTTAATTAATTATTGGAATTGAAACATTTTTTTGGTATTGTTATGGATTTGTTAAAGATGAAATGATATCGTTTAATTATATATAAAATTATGAAAGGATAAAAATAATTATATTACTGAAAATAATATAATTATTAATAATATTATATAATTTTGTTATATTTTGGGAAAAGAGATAAAAGATGATTTGATGTGTTGGAGTTATGGAGGAGAGAGGAAATTTTGGGTTGTTGATTTTATTTTGTATTAATTAATTAAATGAATTTTGGAATGTTGAAGAAATTATATAATTGGAAATAGTATAATTAGTAAGTTGAATATTTTTGGAAAGATAAAAAGGAAAGATAATGAGATAGGTTATTTAATGTGGAGAGAGAATAAAGTTATTTTTAGAAGTGAAAAGAAATAGGAAAATGAAATTTAATGTATTTAAGTAAAGATGAAATAGTGATAATAATAATAATAATAATTAATAATATTATTATTATGAATTAAATAGAGGTCTTCGTGAAACGTGCCAAGACTATTCAATTTTTCTTCCTCTTGAAACCCTAGCCGCCGCCCCTTTTTCTTCTCTGTTCACCGATCGCTGTTGAAGGTTGCAGCCACCACAGACTGTCGTTCGTTGCCCATGCCTCTTTGTCCAGTGTCAGATGAAGCATGTGGTCCTCCGTTGCGAGCTTTTAGTTCGAGTCATGCACTCGTCAAGAAAAACTCAAGCCGTTCTCAAGCCTCACGATTGTCCAAGATTCGAGTCCCACAGCTGCATCTTCCAAGCCACACATGAAGACAAGCCGATCCTCCGAGCCACACGCACGAATAAGCCAAATTCGAGCCGTGAATCTTCTCCTCTCTTCTTTTAAGCCATTTAAGTTTGTATTTTTTGTTGGTTTTGGTGAATAGTTATTTGGTTTTTTAGTATACCCATCAAGAGTTTCTAGTTAGATTAATTTGGATTTAATTTTAGAATTTTCCTTCGAAGGTTTAATTGGCCAAATTTGGATCAGGAATTGAAGTGTGAAATTTTTTCCAACCAAGGTTGAATTCCAAGTTAACTTGAGTTGACTTTAGGATCAGTAGCAAATTGCTAAATTATTAAATTTAGTTATTATTTTTCCTTACTGTCTAGAACTAATTCTTTGGAGAATTGGGATATTTGGATTCTGACTGTCCGCTAGGATTTTAGCTAATCTCAAGGTAAGAGATTTTACTACGACCTTCGAATTAAATTTTAAGAGCTTGCATGTATGTACGCTTATGCATTGAGGGTAGCTACAATGCATAATACGATGATGATGACTGATATTATGATGATGATATGACTGATATGTTTATGATGTTTATGCTACATGATATATTAATCACATAATTAAAGACGTTATGATTAATAGTCATTTTATGTCTTTGATGTTTATGATGTGTTACATGCTATGGTTGGGTGTTCTGTTATTGTCTATTAGGGTCATACCCATATGGGTGTCCCTCGGGATCACCACCTTCTTATTACTAATGTAAGTTCGACGAGACTTACTAGCATGTCATGTTATGTTATGAATGATGTGAGTTCGACGGGACCACTAGCCTGTCGTGATATGTTTCTTTTTATGACTGATGTGAGTTCGACGAGACTTACTAGCCTACCATGTTATGTTTTATGAGTGATTCGACGAGATTACTTACTTGACTCTCTTTTAGGGTGATCCCTTCGGGTTCACTAAGAGTCCAGATGTGTTTCTACGGGATCATTGGATAATGTGCATTTGGAAGCATAATAGTTATCCAGTCCTTTCTTACAGGACTCTAACAGAAAGTTAACAGACGTAGCAGGATTAGTAGTGGGTCCCTTACTGAGTATAAATTTATACTCACTCTTCTCTATGTTTAATTTTTCAGTCAAAGGTAGAGAGGTACAAGCAAGCTGGCGAATCACAAGAAATGACCATAGTTCGCCATAGAAGAATATAATTTCTTCTGCACTTATGTTTTCAGTATTTGATTTACAGTATTTGATTTCAAAACTCATGACTACTCTTATGATATTTTCTTTTTTATTTTAAATAGAGTCTGAACTAGTATTTTATTTATTATTTTTTATATACTTTATTTATAATTTATAAATGAATATTTGAAGCGTTTTCTTTAAAATGTAGTATTTTCCTTTATTTTAAATAAAAAGAACTTTATTTGTTTTACTGATAATAACCTCGGCTTAGTATAAGGAGTAGAATCGTTACATTGGTTTTTATTGTCTAGGGATATTTTTGTATATAGATAATTGGTAATTAATAATAATAATATTAATATTTTGCCATTTAAAATATTTTTTGTTATTTTTAAAATTTGATATTTAATTTTTTTTGTGTACGATATTTTAGGCTCAATTTGCCATACAGTCACTACTACAAAAACAGGCTCTCTTGACGTTTTTAAACTATCAAGAATCACTATTCTTGACGGGTTTTATCAACCATCAAGAACTTTGGCTTTCTTGACGCTGACTTCAAGGACGATTTTAAAACCATAAAGAATATTGAACATTTACGTTTTATAAACGTCAAGTATACAAATATTCATGACAATTAAAAAATGTCAAGAGTATGAGTGTTTGTGACAATTTAAAACCGTCAAGAGTATAAACGTTCATGACATTTAATAACCGTCAAGAAATTAATTGTTTATGATATTGAAAACCGTCAAGGATGCACTTGTTTATGATATTTTAAAACCGTCAAGTATTTTATGATTTTTTTTAAAAATTATAATTCAATTATATTTTGTTCTTGTAATTCAAGGATTATATTTTAACGCAAAACTAGTACACATATAAATCAAAACTTTCATATATAACAATAGCATAGATAACATTTTTACAAAGAAACTAAGTACACAAAATCTATCGAATTTTTCCAAAGGATAAATACAAGTAAAATAGAAACTAAACCTTGGTAGTATATTTTTACAAAGAAACTACATACAAGGTATGGTCGTGGATAACGAAATTAAAACAAGTCTTGTCACTAATCAAACATCAATCACTTGCTTGGTAGCTTCATCACTATAGTAAATCAATCGGATATTAG
>JBBPDI010000023.1:13294344-13313918 GCA_037974545.1 Cucumis variabilis
CTACTATTTAAATGTTGTTTTTGAAATTTCAAACTGTACTGATATCAAATTTCAAACCTTGAAAGTACATTTTCCTAATTTTATTATAGATACTATTGTCTTATGCAAACAAATATATATAGCCAAACGAAATAAAATATTTGGTTTTAACACTACAACGTCTAATTTAGTCTAAAAATTAGAGAACGTATTGAACACAAGATTTAAAATTAACATATTTTTACTTTACCGGTGAGTTTAGGCACCGATCTCATCTTCCTGCCGGAGTTTCCTTTCTCCAAAAAAGCTCACATTTGGTTCAATTGGATAATAGGATTTTGAAACAGAAGAGAAGTTGAAATTCTCCAGAAAATACATCACTGTTATGAGGTATTATCACAACTCTTTTTATTCCACATTTTTTCCACTCTTTCAATTAAGCATCGGAGTATGTGTCGATTATCATACTCATATGTTCTCTCTTTGTTTTAGCAGATTATGTTCTTTCTTTCAAACAAATTTGCAGGTGGTGTTCTTCGTGTCTAGATTTAGCATAAACAATTATCTAATTTCTACCGATGCCTTACAAAAAAACAAGATGTTCGAACGATTTTTATTTTTGTTTTCTTAAATTTGGTTAAAATCTAACTCTCAAGAAGAAGTCTATATAAGAAATCGAGAGAAAATAGATTTAATTTTAAAAAATTTAAAAACAAAAAGTTACGTACTCGTTTTAACTCTTTCAAATTTTGTTATTACTATGAAAATCAAATTTATCTCCCGTTTCTTATGCTCATTTGTATCTTACTTAATATTTAGTTAAATTAAAAGAAAAAAAAAACATTTTTAAAAATAGTAAAATAAATTAAAATACTTACGACCTATAGCAAAATTTTGGATTATATTATTGATAGTATTCAATCACTATAGTATATCAATAACTAATTTGCTATAGATTGTAAATATTTTGTAAAATCTACTATTTTTAAAATTTTTTTAAAAAAAACCTCTTATAACTAATTTTTTAAAATAAAATTTTTTGAAAATAGTAGATTTTACAAAATATTTACAATCTATAGCAAATTCTATTACTGTGATAGAAGAACTAACAATGATAGAATCCAAAATTTTATTATAGCTTGTAAATATTTTAATTTATTTTGCTATTTTTAAAAATATCCTTTTTAAAAAATATATTTAAATTTGAGGTATTTTTAAAAATAGAAAAATAAATTAAAATATTTACAAGTTATAGCAAAATTTTGGATTCTATCACTGGTAGTCTTCTATCACTATAACATATCAATAACTATCATTGATAGAATTTGCTATAGGTTATAAATATTTTGTAAAATCTACTATTTTTAAAAATTTTCCTTTAAATTTTGGCTTTTTAAAAATAAATATCAGTATAAAGTAGATTTAAGAAAAAAAACTCAAATAATTACCATACCCAACAAAGCCTAAGTAATCATAAAATATATACCTTAATCTTTGTCCATTTTTAAGTATATGATATACCACTTGAGATTAAGAACTCAATCTATAAATATATATTAACTACGAGAAAAACTACCTACTATGATAGTTGTATACATTCCAAATTGAAAGAAGGAAAGAAAAAACTGTCACAAAAGCTAAAAATCCACGTTTTTTACGAGAAAAGATGGAATTTTTCGAATTTCACTTTTCGCAACAGTTATTTTGTGTCATAAAAGATACAAAAAAATAATTTATTTAATTTATTAAAATCATATTTTTTCATAATTCTAAAAACATTAAATAATTTATTTATTAAAATAAAACTTATAAAATATTTTCAAAACCCTTTCTCTACCTCCTTCTCTTCTTCTTCTTATTTGTGGAAGATCCACGTGTCGTCCCTCCTTCTCGATTTTTCTCCCTTCCACTAATCATCTCTCTCCCTCTCTCACGCACGTCAGGAACGACGCTACTTTTCGTCAACGACACGCCTGAAATCTCCCTCTTTCTCTCCTTCAGCTGATGCCACAACCCAACAGCCCTTGCATCGCTGAACTCGTCGGTGAAACTCAGCCACCACGTGCGGTAGCTCGCTGGAGATCAAGCCCATCATGGTTTGTCTCCATTCTTCGTTCATATTCAACTTCTAGAGTTTTCATTTTCACTCCCATTTTCTTTTTATTTCTCTTCAAATGCTTATATTTTACCCACAATATGAAGGTATTCAATCAAAGTTTCATTATTTCTATTGTTTGTATTTGTACAGTATATTAACTTCAAATGCTTTCATTTTACCCACAATGTGATATATTGATGGTTCTTTTTATGAAAAACATCCCTTATAGTTTTGCTTTCATAGGAAATATATGTTTGTTTTGTCTACCATCCTATTCAATATTGTTATTTACGATCATTTTTCTAATGTGAATCTACATTTTTTCTTTATGGTTGGCTATGTGAAGAAACATTTTGGTAGCTTATAATGTGTTTGATGAAATGCCTCAATGAAGCATTTGGTTGATTTTTAATTGATTTTTTCGTTCGAATTAGGAAATCAAGGCCAAGGAAGATTTCATGGCTATGGGCTGAAGATTTGAGAAAAAGAGAATGAAAAATGAAATGTGAGATTTTAAACTTTGATGATCTGTAGGGTCTTTTGTTTGTCTATGCATTTCCCAAGTGAATTTGAGTACTTTTGATTTTTCTATTGATCTTTTGTTTATAGTTGTTGTTGAGTTGTATCGTAATTGCATGATAGTTATAGCATAAACAAACTATATATATAAACTTGAACACAAGTACTTGTTATCTAACTCATCACTAAATTGTTGTAATTTGGTTACTCTTGATTTACTAATGATTGAAGATTAAAAAAAGTTATGAACGTTTTCACTATGAGCAAGAAATGAACTCTTTATGTTGCTAATGAACTTATCTTGATTTATAGGAAGCTCTGATAAACCATCAATTTAAGCAATTGTTTTGGCCTTGTTATAGTTGTGAATTCTATTTCTTTTTGTTGGTGTTGGAAGTCAGTATGCAATAATGGTCCTACTCCTCTTAGGCAGAGAGAAGTATGATATTTGTGAGGTAAGACATTTGCTATTAAACCTAAATGTATCATTGAATTCTATTTTCCATTGCTATTATCTTTGAAAAAGAAGCCTAACCTTCACTCTCTTTTTCTTTTTGTCTCTATTATGATCTTGCAATCTTGGAAGCATTACGGTTTCTTTTGTAACATAAAATTCTTTTATTTGATTTGGATTGAAATTATGTCTTGCTTTGATTGAAGGATAGAAGGAAGTGATTATTGATAATTATAGGTATGTTCTCTCTCCCTTTCTTACAATAAGGATAGTAGCAACAAAAATTACTACATGTTCTTCTATATTGAAAGGAAAGACAAAAAAAATGGTGGTGAATTAAAATGGCTCGCAAAAATCATATCATTAAAGTGGGAGCCTGAGACATACAGTGAAGGTATGGTTATGATTTATGCATTCCTAAAGTATAGTCATTTTGTTACAATGGAGGCTATATTTTTTATTTTTTTACTTTCTGGTATATGCTTCATATTGTGTATAATATTAAGTCATCATTTATAATGCACTTAGTATAAACATCCTTTATAAAGCTACATGGAAGATCTAGGAGCATAGAGATTCAGGTTCCTCTTAAGGAGTAAATTCAGGTTCCTCTTAGGAGGCAGATGGAAGATCTAGGAGCGTAGAGATTGGATTAGATTGATAGAGCTTAGATATAGGTAGAGGATAGGGCGTAGTGTCAGGTGGTGAGTCAGAAGTGGGAATAAATTGATCGAAGAATCAGTGAAGAA
Source organism: Cucumis variabilis (assembly GCA_037974545.1). Classification (NCBI taxonomy): domain Eukaryota; kingdom Viridiplantae; phylum Streptophyta; class Magnoliopsida; order Cucurbitales; family Cucurbitaceae; genus Cucumis; species Cucumis variabilis. Next base: position 13,298,144 of record JBBPDI010000023.1, read on the forward strand.
TGGGTGGGGACTAGATAGAGATGCATGGAGTGAAGAAAGACTAAAAAACATGCGATGTCTCGAAAACGTGACATGGCGAGATATAAGTAATCATTGAGAGATGGGATCCCAACAACGAAATCTTTTATGTTTAGTACCACAAGCTAAAGAAACAACATAGACGAGCACAAAGTTCAAGTTTGGTATGTTCATGAGGATGTAATAACACAAAGCATGCACAAACAAAGTCTTTGAGATTAAAGTAAGAGGGGGGAGTACCATATAGTTGTTAAAACGGGAAAACATTGTGAATGACCTGAGAAGAAAGATGGTTGATGACATAAATAGAGGTGAAGGCAACCTCTCCCTAAAAATTTTCAAGACAGGAAGGAGAGAGAAGTTAAGTATGAACAAAGTCTAAAATGTAGCAGTGTTTGCGTTCGACCCTTCCAGAGGTGTTCAAACATGAATTTAGAATCAGAAAGCATGTTGGGTAATGAAGGAAAGAAGGCAAAAGACCTTATATTCCATCAAATTATCTGTGCAAAGAATGTTAATTATGCGAGGGTATTGTGTGTGAATCATATTTGCAAAATCAACGTAGGCTTGATATAAGGCAGAATAGTGTTTAAGAAAGTAAAACGAGAATATTAATCAATAAATAAATCAAAGTATCGACAACCATTAACAATAGTTCATGGAATAGGACTCCAAATGTCATAATAAATTAGGCCAAATGATGTATCACATAATGAGGCAGAAGTAATAAAGGATAAAGAAGGTTGTTTTGGAAGCTTGTAATTTAAAAGTCAAAAGGATAAATTTAGAGACATTATTCAAAGTGACAATAGAAACTAAATTACAAAGTTTATTCGAGGATGCATGACCAAGCTGAAGATTCCACTGATATCAGTGACTGGTACGGAGATGGGTGGAAACACAGGAGAGTGTTAGAGGGATGTAAGCTCAAATAAAATCGTCCCACCTTCTGTCCTGTACCAATCACCTGTCCCATCTATATTTGGCCAACAGAGGCTAGGTTCAAAACTCTGTTAAATACTAGACACACCACAAGATTTTTTATGGAAAGAAGATCAATGAATACTGCATGTGTGGGTTCAAAAAACAACCAATAGAAAAGGTTATTTGGCTGAGGTCTTTAGCGTAGATGATAGGGGATGTAAATGTGTTATCCTGGTCCCCAAAGGCATCGACAAAAGTGGATGGGCCCAGTTTGCTGACCTATTAAATCTAAAGAGGGATGATGATATCAAAAGATCCTAGCCTATGACTCAACCAAGAAGGATAATCCACCACTCTCCATCTAACTCACGTTCTGAAACTGGCAGTCCAAGATGATCGTACACAGAGGTATTAACACCAACTTCTTCATCTGACTCTAAAATGTATTTACTTAACAGTAGAGATTCAATTAGCAAAACAAAAGAAGAATTTGACTAGAACAAAGTTGTGGTGTTAACCAGACGTTTTTTTCACAATGATTAGTTCAAGATCATCGACAAACTTAAAGACCAACTCGAACCCGACATCACTTTCAAACTGTTTTATGTTGAAAAAGCTATATGTTGGGACAAATATTGACTTGTTTAAAGATAGCCTATTCTCAATTCTTATCATGCATATGTTCATTATTTTTATGTTTTTTTGTATAATGTTAAAGTAGACTCTGATATGAACCCAACGACATGAAAATCAGAGTTCAAACGAACGAGAATGGGCAAATTAAACATAAGGGACATTTTGGTAAATATTGAAGAAGATTGACACGTGTCTGTAAACTACACGCGCACGAGCCACCCAGACGTCATGAGTTTGAACCTCACCAAACATAATTTAAATCCAAATTTTTAAAGAATAAAATGACATCGTTTAAGGCTCTCCGCACGCGTCCCTCAGATCACGGGTTCGAGTCTCCTCTCACGTACAAATTAACCAATCTTATTTGAACCTTCAATCCATGTCTTCCCATCTCAGTCTGTCTTCGTACGACACGTGGCAGCTTCTCCTCGCACTCCCCTCAGCCACATGAGTTTGACTCTCACCTAACGTAAAACATTTTATTTTCTTCACTTTTTAATGGCAAAATGGTAATTATTTGCCAAATTTATGAAATTTCTCCATTTTTTATGATTTTTAAGTGGGAATGGGCCTTGAGAGTCTAATTTTGGGCCCATTTGTTATAATCCTCTAATTTTTCCTAGAAATACCCCAAATAATCTCTAAATATGGATTGAATTCACTATTCCCTCCAAAATCACTCCCAATTTCTCTCAAATTCCAATTTTTTTATCCTCATTCTGTAATTCTTGGATCTTCAACAAAATTTTCAGAATTATTGAATATGCAAGGCTAATTTCTTGAGGTAATTTGAGCTTAGGTGATTCTAATCTTTGGTAATTTCATTAGTTTGATTTTTTTATTGTGATTAGAGTTTGATTCTTCTATAATCTTGATGTAATTTTTGTTGAAATCATCAATCATTTGTATGAAGAATTAGATCTTTGATTTAATTTCATTAATTTTTGTAATTTTGATTCTTGATTTTTTATTTTTTTTATTCAATCTTTGTAAGCAATTTACCTTAAGTATATCAATTAGTGCAAGATTAATTGAATTACTTGTTTCTACACAAAAAATCTCTTGATTCTTGATTGTATGTCTTCAATTCTTGAATTTGTTTGATGCCTTATGAATTTCAATTGTTCTTAAGTCAATTCTTGGAAATTAAATGCATTCTTTTTTAGTACAAAAATTAATTTCCATTCAATTTCTTGGTTGCAATATTATGAATGATCTTGTAATCATCTTTAAAGAATAATTAGAGGTTTAGTTGAGATTGCAAGAATTAAACTAATCCCCCATGAAATTAATCTATTTTCTTGAATTTTGATTTAGAATTCCTCCAAGATCAAGCAATTTGATCTTGTGAGAAATCTTAATAAAAAATCCCCTCTTAATTAAGCATGATTCAACTTCATTTACTTTCTTTGATTCAATGATAAGATTAGATCAATGCCTAAGTCCATTCCTCACTTCTCTTCTTGGAATTCAATCTTTAATATCTCTTTTTGTGAATTGTATTGCAAACTAAATTCCCCTTCTCATTCTCTCTTATAATTTCCCCAAAATTGTTTTCAATTCTTTTCTTTTCTTTTTGTTACTAATCTCATTCTTGGACCTATCTATGGTAAAAGTCAAAGATAAACTACAAATAATTTCTTGTCAAGGCTGTTTAGGTAAGTACCCTTCGCAACCACTTTAATTTCCAAACATAAATGCATTGATAACGATCTTGCCTATATATTTTGCATAATTTTTTACTTTTTGCATATCAATCTCGATCTCGTCACCCTCATATTTTTCAAAGATTCCAACAAAGCCCTTCTCATTTGTAAGAACAAAGGGTAGACTACTGTGGGAATGTTCTATATTATGTTTGAGAGGTGGACAAAAGTCTTCATGCTTCCCCAAAACTCATTCCTAGTTATGGAGGAAGGGCAAGCTTCAAAGGCATTCCTTTACACTCATGGGACATGAAAACATGTATTCAGATTGGAGATGCTTGCAAGGATACATTGACATAGCTCGGGAAACGAAACTCAAGGCAAATCTCATTGAGGCAAAGATAAAGGTCGAGACATAATTACTCTGGCTTCATTCCAGCCACCATCAACATAATAAAAAAAGACGATAACATATTTGTCATATAAATAGTGGCACCTGAAGAAGAAAAATGGTTTATGGAAAGAGACCCCTTGATACATGGTACATTCTCTAGAAAAGCAGCAGAAAATTTCAATGAATTTAATATGAACTTAGAACAATACACATTCATCAGCAATATTGTTGTCTCCCTCAAGAATATTCAACTGAAAAAAGGGTTAGAAAAACAACGAGCAACAAAATCTTGCCGAAGAGCTTAAACACCATAAAATAATAAAAGATTCAACAAAAAAAATTGAAATTTGAATTATGATAGAGACAGTGACAACAGTGACAGAAAGTTAATGGAATGAGACAACTTATCAAAACATATATCAGAAAAGAAAAAAGAGAAATTTGTTTGGATTGAGGATAGCTCCAGTTGTCAACCGAAAAGAAAAGCAAAGAGAAAAGTCTCATTTCCTTCATCTAGAAATGAGACATTCGTTTACGATCTGAAAAAAGGCCCTTCCAAACTGTTGAAAATTAGAAGCCCAGATGGATATTCTTAAAAATGCAACGTGGTCAAGACAAATAGAATAAAGCAGAAGAGAATGAGGAAAGAATACATAATTAAAAGTCAAACTCTACATTTAGAATCAGCTGGAGACAATGAGGATATGAACAAAAAAGAAGAGGAGCAAAAAAATACAACCACAAAGGGATTAAAAGAGATAAATCGTGTGGTTGATTTGAGTTATCTATCACCAATTGCATCAGACACGATCTCAAGCCCAAATCAGTATATATCTACTTCAACATGATCTCAGTCTAATATAGTTGAAAATAGTATGAAGCCTATAATGACAAGTGATCAAGAAAAGGTGAATGTGAATAATTCAGAGGGTATTCAGAAAGAGAATTCTTTCAAGAGCAAGTTGATTGAGTGGCTTAAAGAAAATCAACTGAAACTGGCACCTGGTTTTAATTTTGAACTCAATGATCATGTAACTAATGTTAATAATATTTGTGAAAATATTAATGACGAATAGAATGTAATGGGGCAAAATTTTTCTCCATGAAATTGCTCTCTTAAAATGTTAGAGGGATAAGCTAACCCTAAAAAAGAGCTTAAATAAAATATGTTAATACTGCTTACTCCTCTAATTATGTTATTTTCATTGAAACTAAAAAATCATAAAATCAATATAGAGCTCTTTGAGTATTAAGTGGATTTTTATAAAGGCTATGAGCAAATCTAGAGGCATTATTCTTATGTGGGATGACCTTAGACACTCTGTTGCAAATGTGATTGAAGGAAATTACTCTATATCGGCAAACATTCAACTCTTAAATAGCTCAAATTGGTGGATATTTACGATTTATGACCCAACTAAAAGAAAGAATAGAAACGAATTTTGGGATGAGCTTGATGATTTGAAAAATAGTTGCCTTCCTATTTGAATCTTGAGAGGGGACTTTAATGCTTTTATAGATTGTTCTTCTCTGATTGATCCCTCTCTTACCAATACCAAATTCACTTGGTCTAACCTCAGAGTTCAATCCACCTTATCCAAGCTAGATAGATTCCTTTATTCTCTAGAATAGGAAGCTCTTTTCATATCTCATTACTCAAGGGCTCTCTCAAGTGTGACCTCCCATCAATTTTCTATTGTGCTTGAAACTAAAAATCTGAGATGGGGCCCACACCGTTCAGATTCACAAACATTTATCTTAAGATAGCAAAATACAAGAAAAATATTAAAATCTGGTGGAGAAACACCCAACAATTCGATCATCTTGGATACTCATTTATGAGAAGGCTCAAATAGCTCTCTTCTTTCATAAGAGATTGGAAAAAAAAAGATGGTTTGAATGAGGAAAATAAAAAACCCTGGATAAAAGAACTGAAAAATATTGATAAATTGGAAGCTAACAATCTTTTATTTGAGATTTATAGTGTCACACCCCCTTCCAGGCCACCAACTTTAAGTCCAAAAGATGGTGCAACTAGTCAATAAATACCACTACATACCTTAGCGATACCTATTAACCTTAAACTTAAACTTAAATAACTCTTTATAATACAACGAAAAAATAACTTATATTTAACAAATACATAACACAACAGTAATATAGTGTGGCCCACTCTTACATAAAATACAACACGAGGCTAACATAGACATATACAAATAACCAGCATCAAAGTTAAACCTAACAGAGTAAAATACCCCACAATCAAAACTTCAAGTTTAACACAACCCAAAAGACTAACTCAAAACAATACATACTGAAAGGAAACTTAAAACTATGCCACTAGCAGATCGATAAATGAAGTCAGGTACCGGTTCCAAGATCTCTACCTGAAAAGTTAGAAAACATTTTGGAAAGCATGAGCTGAATATTCGAATGAGTAAATAATTAAATAACATAAACATGCTTTAGCAAATACTTTGAGTAAAACAATTATAAGGCTTAGAAAATGTTCATTAAGCTCAAACATTTCTTAAAGGAAACATTCATCAACAATTTGCTGAAATAATATAACTTTAAAAGATTGTCTTTTTTATTATATCGTATATCTTTATGTGTATCAATCGAGATGAATAAGCAAGGCATGAAAATCCTATCTCATGATACAATACTTACAGGACAAAGAATCTAGGCATCGGTAGTGCCCTATCTTGTAGATAGCTAGGAGATGGAAAAGCTAGGTGTTCGTAGAGGCACTCATATCAAAACTAGTCACAAATTGAGGGACAACTAGGTATTTATTGAATACTCTCACCATAAGACCTTGTGCAGAGGAACTATAACATCCATGTAGGATTGCTATTATCTCATAATAAACTCGGTATAGACTTAAAACATTCAAATTATATGCTTATGAAAATCTCATTCAGAAATCTCAAATCATGCTTAAACTTGCATACTGAAATAGCTTTGCTTGTAAACATACTTTAACAATAATCTTTTACTTCCAAACTTAACTCCAAAAATTCCAAAAAACATCAAAAATATCAAAATTGGGTGTCATGACACTGCTGACCACAAGGCCTGGGCGACATACATGCACGTATGCAGATAAAACATCAAAAGGTCTAGTCCCATGCTTTCCATGCATGTGTGGCCTTGTTCTATGCTAGGGTGTCGTGCATCTCGTGTCGAATGGCCGCTTCCCACACGTACACATGCACACCCTTGTGCGCATATGGCCTGTTGCATAACTTGGCCAGTGTCCCTTGTCGCCTAGCTATGTGTTTTTCCATTTCAGTACATGACATATCGATGCCCAGAAAATCTCTTTCCCTTTTACCTTGTGCAGTCACCAAGCTCTTCCACCCTGAAGCTCGGTCAACCTCAGCAACTATCCAGAACACTGAAATTTTCCAGAAATATATTATCAACTTCAAATGCTTATGACCTTTTAACCATAACTCAAAATGCAAAACTTATCTCTTAGAACTTGCTTAGAGTTGAGTCAATTACCTTACCTCAAAATCTCAGCTTGAAATTCGAAGAATTGAGTACCACAACCTAAAAAATCCCAACACTACTCAGAATCCTTTGAAATTTGACCTTCTTGTGTTGTTCATCTTCAAACTTAAACTTCCTTTGATCTTCTTCATTTGACAGCCTTCCACAAGAAATTAGACTCACAAAGAAAGCCTCTCCAATTGGAATTTCTTAATTTTCCAGAGGAAAAAGAGAACTTTGATTCTGAAGTGAGCCTATTTATAGAGACTTTTGAGAGTGGATTTTACCACCTCCTACTTGCATGAAACCAAACTTTTCATGCTAAGGACACTTGGAAACCACCACATCGACTGCCCAAAACGCCTAAGATCAACCTCAAACGCCAAACCTTTTATTCACCTTGCCAAAAGCAATGCCTCCTCGCAAAACTAACCTCCAAACACTTGGCCGCAAACCTCTTCTTGCTTAGAGTTTACTTGCTCACATAAGACATCCTCGCGTGCCCATGGCTTTCTTGCACATAAACTCTTCCTCGTGTAGACAAGGTCACCTCACCCAGATCACCTCCTTGGCCATACTCAACAACACCAAGCTTGTTGCCTACCCTTGCCACAACACCTAGAAATCCCAACGCAAAGCTTATCTCTTTGAGGTTATTCACGCCAACACCATCCTTCTCGCCTAGGTCATGTTCAAATGCCTAACATCATTCAACATAACCTCTCAATCACTTAGTCTAAAACTAACCATCAATCTTTCTTCTTTCTCTTTAGCCACCAACTTCAAGCTTTCACACTTAACCAATTTTCCATCCTTGACCGTTTAACAATGAATAACAATAACTTAACTTTTCCATAACCCTTAATGCTTGGAATACTTAAGGGGCTTTAAGAACTGGGGTTTACACATAGCTCAAGAAGAAGAACCATTAAAATGGATCTGAATAATTTGACATACGAAGAAACTAAAATCTGGGCATAAAAATTTAAATAGAATATCAACGGTGATGAAAACTATGCTTTTTTCCACAATATTTGTTCAACAAGACAAAGAAGAAACCTTATTACAAATAACATGTACCAAAGATGAAGATATCACCGCAACCTTCCTTGAGCATTTCCAAGGTATTTACTCAAGCCTCACACAACAAAAATACTTTGTTGATAATCTTGACTGGTCCCCCGTCTCGCTGTGATTTAAAAAAGGATGACCTTTGCCAACCATTTCATTGAGACTGAAATATGTCATACTTTAAAATCCTTTGAAAAGAATAAAGCTCCAGGCCCAAATGGATTTACTATAGAGTTCTTGAAAAAATCTTGGAAGTTCATGATGACCGACATAGTGGAAATATTGAGATTTTTATTCCAGTTCAATGGATTTACCAACAAAGCAATCAATGAAACCTATACAAGTCTCATTGCTAAAAAAAGAAAAATGCAACAAAGCCTCAAATTCAGACCAATCAACCTTACTACAACACTTTATAGACTTGTTGCTAAAACTATAGCTGAAAGACTCAAGTCTGTGCTGTCAGATACTCTCTAAATATCAAATGGCGTTTGTGAAAGGAAGACAAATCATTGATGTTTTTTTGTTTTTGCAAATGAGGTTGTGGACTTTTGGAGAATGTCAAAGGCTTCGTCATCAAGCATAACATAGAAAAAGCATTCGACAAGGTAAACTAGAGATTCATTGACTATATGCTCATGAAAAAAAACTTCTAACCAATGAAGGAGATGGTTAAAGGCTTGCATTTCCAGTGTCCAATATTCTATTATTATAAATGGCAGACTGAGAGGTAAAATCAGTCCTATTAGAGACATTTGACAGGGGAGGCCCTATATCTCCTTTTATTTTGATGCTGGCTATGGAGAAAAGGGAAAAATCAAAGGTGTGATTTTCAATAATAATATCAACTTGACCCACCTTTTGTTTGCAGATGATATACTCTTATTTGTTGAAGACAATGATTAATACATCAATAATCTCAAATATGCCATTCATTTATTTGAAATTGCATGTGGCCTCAATATCAACTTAAACAAAATCCTCCATTTCCCCTATCAATGTTGATTTGAATAGAGAAGAGTTAATAGGTGTCATTTGGGGTATTAATAAGCATCAAATACGAATGAACTATTTGGGTATTCCTTTGGAAGGCAAGCCTTCTTCAGCTAATTTCTGGGATGGTATCACCGAAAGTATCAACAAAATATTAAATAGCTAGAAATATTCTTATATATCTAAGGGGGTAAAATTACTCTCATAAAGTTATCACTCGTCCGTCTTCCTACTTACCAGTTATTGGATTTCAAAGCCCCTAAAGGTGTATGTAAAAAAATTGAAAAATCCTGGAGAACTTTCCTTTGGAAAAACTCTAATGGTGAGAAAAACATACACCTTCTAAATTAGGCCAAAGTTACTTCATAAAGAAGGAATGAAGGTCTGGAAATCAATATGCTCATGGATACAAATTTTTCATTACTTGCAAATGGCTTTAGAGATTTATGAATGAACAAAAGCCGCTGTGGGAAAGAGTTATCTTTGTAAAATACAATCAGTGGAGCTTCGGTGACATCTCTAATAAAAGTAAATATAAAAGTTTTAAGGCTCCTTGGAGATCTATTATTAAGGGGATGGAATAGTTTCTTACTTATACCCGTTGGAAGCTCAACAATGGAGAATATATATCCTTTTGGAATGGATTGTGGATTGAAAAATCACCAGTATCTTTGTATAAGCCTAGGGTGTATGCCCTTTCTAATCTCCAGAATGGAAACGTGAAAGATTTGTGGAATCCAGATACTCTGGATTGGGATATTCAACCAAGAAGTCCTCTAAGAATCCTTGATTTTCAACATTTAAATGAGCTCAAATCTTTCCTAGTTGCTTCAGACGTTAATAGCGATGTTGATATCCCCTTATGGAAGTTGAATTCAAATGGGCATTATAATGTTACATCCATTAAAAGAGCCTTATAGATTGACGAACAGAATGAAGGTGACATAATTAACTCTTTAATTTTTCTATATATATGAAAGTCTAGCATCCCATAAAAATGTAAGTTCTTCATCTAAACTCTCCTTTAAGAATGCATGAACACCTTTGATAAACTTTAAAGGTGCATCCCAAGTTGGCACCTCAATCAGAATTGGTGCTATCTCTGCAAAAAGAATTCGAAAACCTTAGATCACATTTTCATCTCTTGTGAAACTACCCAAGACCTTTGGAACAGGGTTGGAACTCTGATACTTTGGCAGAATACACATGATAGCTTTAAAACTTTATGCAAAGAGATTTGTTCCATAAATCAAAAGAACAAGAGAGGAGCTATCACTTTGAACTTTATTGTTGTATTATTGTGGTCAACTTGATTGGAAAGAAATCTCAGAATCTTCAATGGAAAGGAAAGATCTAATTGTGAGATTTGGGATGATATTCTTGCTTTCACAAGTCTTTAGTCCACTAGATCAAAGCTCTTTGCTAACTACAACGCCAGTTCCATTGCTTTAAATAATCAAGCTTTTGTTTAGCACTTTGGATTCCTTGTATTGGACTTATCTCTAGCCCTTCTTATACTCTTTCTACTTCATGTACTATCTTTGTTGATTATTAATGAAGCGAAAATGAAGAGGGTGCTAAGGAATTGTCCACCTCTTGGAGATGTTCGAGTGCGTCTGTTGACCCAACTATATCTTTTTCTTAAGAAGAAATAGACATGTGAGTACTATCAACAAAGTGGATTAGGGGAAGGGATTGAGAAGGAATAGGGAAGGATAATAATGAAAGGTCTGAAGTCATACGATTACAACAAGTCGAGTCAAGGAGCCAAGAAGTACCTAGGGTGACAGCAATAATAGTAGTGTTGGAAGAGATCACCTATTTCAGTAAGTCATGAAGATCATTTAACTGAAAGTTTGGAGGTACAATGATATCAGATGGGGTGGCAGCAGTCACAACAGATTGAGAATCAATTTTAGAAGACGACTTAGATTTATGCGGTGACCATGCGGGCAGGGAGGACAAGTTAGACAATTTTCTAAGATGTGACCTCACTTGTGACAATAGCTGCAGTTTATTGTAGAACAGTCAGCAAACTTATGACCATGAAGTTTACAATTTTTTTGTAGAAAGTAATTGACTCTTTAGTAGGTCGTGGATGAGTGGTTTCAAGAGCGACATTAGAGGGCAGATAGAAGACAATACCGAATCTTTTCTCCTCAAATAAAATTTCCTGAATGGTGGCGTTGAGAGATAGCAGAGGGTTACAATGTAACAGAGGAGCACATACTGATTCATACTCTAGACAGAGTCTCATAAGTACTTTTATAAGGCGAATATGGTCAACATTGATTTTTTCTTGGTCTAACTGAGTCAAAATAGGTTGAAGAGTACCTAGATATTCATTCACAGATTGTTCGATCTCCTAGTTTAGACTAACAAGTTGAGAATGTAATTGATAATAGCGAGCAAGCCCAATAGATTGAAAATGTGTAGAAGAAAATTCCAAAGTTCTTTTGTAGTATCAAATGCATCAAATTGAGTTTGAATAGCCGAAATAGAAGTGTTACCCGACCAAGTGATGATTTGATGATTTTTGCTATCCAATTCCTCAAGTCTTTCAATGTACTTGACGTCCTCTGTAGCAGTCTCTTGAACAATGATACCATAAGTGTCTACATCATCATTCTTAATGGTGTCCTTACTGGTGTTTTTCACAGAAAAAGTGGGTTTAAAAGGTTTGGTGATATCTTTCACTGAAAAAGTGGGTTTAAAAGGTTTGGTGATATCTCCAGTAATTATACGCAATAACTTTCGACAGACAAAAAACTCCTCATTTGGTGGCTCAGATAGTGTAGTTCGTGCCATCAAGAATAGTGCTAATAGAACGTGCTATATCATTTTTCTCCATCACAAAAACAACAGAAACTAGACCAACAAACAAAGCACAAGTCAGATATAGATTAAACAGGATACTCAGATCTGTGAGCAAATGGTTCACAATAAAAAAAATAAAAAATAAGAACAAAGAGTAGATGGGTCAAGTTTGTGAATAGGAAGTGTTGGATTTGGGCACCGGAGAAGATAGGAACCAAAGTTGTGCAGAACAAATGCTGAAGTAGGCAGAACAGAGTTAGAGTAAATCGAAATCAGAGTATGTGTGAGTGAAAAACGCAACCGAAGCAAATCGAAGACGGAGCAAAAAGGAAACCAGACTAGATCTGAGCAAAAAATGAATCAGAGCATCGTTGGATCTCGGCTTCGATGTGAGCTTCGTGCGATAAAAAATGAATAGAAACGGAAGGGGACGAAACTATAGCAGGTCAACGGATCTGACTTGTATCTAAGCAGAGGATCGATGGATCTACAGGTCTAAGCATCGACGATCGATTTTTAGATTTAAGGGGGGCTGCTAGGTTGAAAAGGTAAGATCCGATACCATGTGGTTTTTATTGAATAATTGTTTATTTCGTTGATATTTACCAGAGATACAAGCCTAATTATAGATAAAGTAATAGTCACTTAAGGAAAGAATATGCAAAATAAATACAAGAATAATATCCCAAAAAATTCTCTAATTACTACAATAGAAAAGGTGAATAAGAAAGAATAAAATTCTAAAATAGGAAGTGTGTGATGCTAGGTCCACGTTGCCCTAGGCATGCATAAAAACCTCAGATCATCTAATTTGAGCAGGCTTGAAGCATTATTGTGCTTCACAAGACCACCGTAGGGCTATTCCATAACGTAACACAACGTTTCGACAAGTGACTTAGAGGGTTGCGACACTACCTTCCCAAATTCATAAATTTTGTATTTTTGGAAATTTCTTTACTATGAAGTTTGAATGTTCTATATATTTGGGATGCTTTAGCAGCCAAAACTGTAATCTTGGATTTCAAAAAATGAGTTTTCGCTAGAAAAGTTAGGGAGTGTGAGGAATTGATTTTGAACCCCGTTCGAGATCTCAAGGTGTAGAGTAAGAGAAAACTGACAGATTGCATGAAAAGGAAAGCAATACGGAAGTAGGGTATTCTGGTTCTTTATCTCTTCTCTAACTTTATGTTTGCAAAACTGTATGAGAATATTGAAGTGATAAAAGTCCTTATGCAGCAGGAAGAAACAAAAAACTAAAACTCTAACTTTAATTTAGATTAGGACATACTCATACATTGGGGAAAAAATATATAAATAACCTATTGTATTAATTTAATTTAGATTAAGCATGCAATTTTAAGAAAAAAATTTAGAGAATAACTCTTACATACGTTGGTATCTAAATCTACAATACGACATTTTGAGAGTTACGAATTGGAACTCCACCAATGAGAGACCTCCCTATTCTCTAAGTTGTGAGTTTGGTTTGTAGGAATCACTATTCATTAAGGATGGAGAGAAAGCAAGTAACTACCACGTACTTTTAATTTAATTTAAGGCATTTCCAAAACAGGAATGTATTAAAACTATTTACTAAATATAACGAAATCCATCAAATTCTCATTAGTCTATTTAAGTTTTATTTGCTATATTTTATAAATAACTTTTTTTTTTTGTTATCCATAGCAATTACCCTAAATAATATATAATATAATGATTAATTTTCATAAATATAATAAAATACAAAAATATTTACGGTCTATGTAACAGAAAGTAAATCCCATAAAGCTGGTACAATATTTTCATAATGGCTAGATTTGTCCTTGAATATTGGGGACAATTCGTCACTTTTTTTTTTACAATTTATTCATCTTCTCTTCTCAGATTTATTCATCTTCTCTTCCAGATTTTATTTCTTTTATTTTTAAACGATTTATTCTTTTGTTTAAATCTTCTTTTCATCTTTACCATTTTCTACAAGATTCTTTAAAACTTCTTCATCTTCCTCATATTCCAAAATATCAAGATCGTTTAAATATCATTTTAACATGATCTAAATGATCATTTACCATTGTCAACACGATCGTTTAAATTTAAAGTTCTTTTTTTATTGTTTAAAAAGAGCTACACGATCGTGTTGATATGATCGAAACGATCACTTACCATAGTTAACACGATCGTTTAGCATGATCAACATGATTATTTAGATTTGAAATTCTTTTACCATCGTTTAAAAAGAACAACACGATTATGTGGATATGATCTAAACGATCGTTTACTATAGTCAACACGAATGCTTATCATGGTCACCATGATTGTTTAGATTTAAAGCTTCTTTCCCATCGTTTGAAAAGAATTAAATGGTTGTGTGGATATGATCAAAATGATAGCTTACCATAGTTAACGCGATCGTTTGGCATGGTGAACACGTTTAAAATTGAAGTCTTTTTCCCATTATTAAAAAGAACTACATTATCGTGTATCATGATATAAACGATTGTAAATCATTCGTTTAGACTATATAGTACATGATCGTTTAGAAGAAGATCACTCATGCGCACGTGTGACCAATTAATCACTTGTTGACTATGGTATTTTTCGTATTTTTAATTATGGACCAGTGGGCTTTTTTTGTTTTAAAAATTGTTCTATTTTTTAAAAAAACCCTAATTTAATCCATTAAATCTAATTTTATTAATTAAGGATAATTTACATAAATGTAACAAAATCAAAAAATATTGACGACCCATGTAACAAAAATTTAAAGCCCATGAAGCCACCATCGTTTTTCATAAATTCCAGATTTGCTCTTTATTGGTTTTGAATACTGCAGGACCATTGTTTACTTCACTTTGTTTTCTTCTTCTTTACTACTTATTCTTCTTCTTTTCATATTATTAATTTTTTCATATTATTACTTCTTCTTTTTAATATTCCCACTTCATCTTGTTTGGAATTTCTTCATTTTCACTTTGAGAATTTCTCTCATTTTTTTTCTTCTTGGTACAAGATCTAAATGATATTGGTATAATATCTAAACGATCGTGTACCAATATCTAAACGATTAGTTGTTTATCCCAAATAAACAGAGATAAGACCACTATCACTAATAGGTCATTTAGATTTAGTACAATATCATTTAGACTGGATAGAAGATCGTTTAGATTGGATACAAGATCGTTTAGACTAGGTACAAAGGTACAAGATTGTGTAACGAGATCGATTAGATTGGGTACAAGATCATTTAAACTGGGTACAAGATCATTTAGGCTGGGTACATTGGTGTAAGATTCTTTAGACTGGATACAAGAGTACAAGATTGTTTAGACTGGATATAATGGTATAATATTGTGTACCAATATCGTTTAGACTAGGTACAATGATATAAGATTGTTTAGATTTCGTACAATGATATAAGATTATTTAGGTTGGATACAAAATCGTTTTTTTCATGTATGTATGACTTATTAATCGTGGGATATTTTTTTAATTTCTCGTTGTGGGCTTATGGATTTTTTTCTTTTTTAAGATTATTCTATACGGTAAGGTGTAAATAATTTTGTAATTTATTCTATTTTGGAAAAACTCGTTTAATTTATTATTTGATTTAAACAATGAAATATTTAAATAATGAACTAATTACATTTAATAATAATGGAAAAACTGGCGAATGATGTTTAAATTTGAGAAAGGTAGGTATTTGAGTTTTGGTGACCGAATTGAAGTTCCGACATGGTGAGAGAGAAGAACCCTGGCTTAAAGATCCTCTGGGTTT
>JBBPDI010000023.1:13314018-13351824 GCA_037974545.1 Cucumis variabilis
AAAGGAAGTGCTTCATTGGGTGCTTGCTCTTGGGATTCTAATTGAGAGATATTTGAATCCATTATGATGAAAAAGTATGGTGTGGCACAATGATAAGGGGCTTGCCATTGATATATATATAATTCCTTTTTCACCATACATATGTTGGTCGAGTAATTAATCCAACCATAGTTAATACATCATGTTCATTATTTAAGATTTAATGTTCATTGAATTTTTTTACTGTAAACCTTATATTGTTCAATGAGTAGTTTCATAAAATTAGTTGACGTGCAATATATAAGATGGTCCTAACACTCACATCTAAGTTTAAAATAAATTATAAATTTTAAAATTTTATTTTTAAAACAAAGAAATAGTGTTGATGAGAGATTAAAATCTCCAATTACCGTTTATTACCGTTTGAACTAAGTTCATCTCTCAATCATTTTTAATACAACATGAAAATTGATGCTATTCAATGTAATTTTTAGAATATTTTTAATATAAATTTTTTAATTAAAAAAATGACCTACATAGTTTTTCTTAATAAATTTTGTGAATATTATCACCACACTGTATTTTTTATATAATATTTTAGAAATACTATTGAATAATTATTAGAAATACTCATTATTATCGGAAAAAGTGATAGATTTCTGAGTTTATCGTTCTCTTCTAAATATTTAATAGGTATTGTTGTTTAAAATAAATTTTCAAAAAAAAGTAATTATAGGTTGATTTTCTATTATACATGAATAGCAAAATATGCTTGAATATTTGCAAGCATGGCTGCAACTTTTTAAATTTGCTTCTATAGCAAAATTATTTAATAATATTGAAAGGAATTTTATGTTTGAGGGTAATAGAGTGAACTACATTAATCATAATTTTGAAATTATTCTAATATTACTCTTTTAGGACTTGAATTGTAAGAAACCTAAAAAGTAGGTAAACTGGATGTTGCACACTACACCTAGAGAGAGAGCTACTATTGCATTTTTAAAGAGAAAAAATTCATGGATGCTTTTTAGTTACTATAATCCAGTGAAACCCTTTCAACGACCGTGGCTCGACTTGGACGGTGAACAAAATCTTAGAGTTGACAGCGACGACGACTCGCAGACTCCAGTGGCGACACAAGGAACAAAAAAGAGATAGAGTTGAATACCTGCTAGGCTTCAAACTACAACTGCAGTAGCACAACGAGGCCTCCGACAATGTATAGGAGTTACAAAAAGACTAGGGGTGGGAACAAAACTCTTTCACTGCTGAGGAACAAAATTCACAAAAAAAAAAAAAAAGGGGTGGAATGGTTGGGGTACGGTCCACTAAAGGTTCATTCTTCTCATGTGTTTTGTTTAGTAGTGGGAAGAATGGAGGTTTCTGGAGCAATTTTTCCTTTATTATGTTCTTTTTTATCATCTCCTCATAAGCTTTGTTGATGATATGTGCTTAGTAACAAATTCACAACAAAATTGCAAGCCACCTAGCTAAAACCTCTTACAAATCCTCCCAAGAGTAACGCCCTCAACAAATGAAGAACATAAATAGGTGTAGCAACATCAAATAAATGCTTGAAGCACAACAAGACTGCAATAATAAACCAATCCATCAAAACCCTCCCCTCCTCCAAATACTAAAGAAAAATTTGAAGCATCCCTAGAAGGAACATATTATAAACTTAAAATGAAAATGGTCCATTATAATCACAAGTGCAGGGGACGAAATATCCAAAATTCAGATCAATTTTCACTTAATATGATTTGTCATGTGATTGCTATTTGATTTCTATTTAATTTTCATGTGATTGCTATCTGTTTCTATCTTGTTGTCATGTGATTGTTACTTAATTGCACGATATTAAGTATGTTGTGATTTCTTTTTTAATTGCTATTCGAATATTTTTTATGTTATTTTCGTTAGATATTAGGTAATAAGTATGGTTTACTTTGTGATTTTTTTTATTGTCACGTGATTATTTTTTGATTTTTATTAAAATAATAAATGATTGTGAAAAAGAATATAAAATAATTACATGACAATTGGATAACTAAGTAATTGACAAAATTTAAAAGGATTTTATATGATAATTATTAGTTGAAAATCAAATGATTATTAGAATAGCTATCTATTGTGAAATCACGCAGATAAATCCCTTTTTATTTTCTAGTTTGCAATCATGAAGCTTGGTACTTAAAAAGTCCAATTTGTTTTTGTCAAACATTGAGTATATGATGATTTTACGTTCGACGTAGGGCAAAAGAAGAATGAAGTAACGTGAAGTTAAGAAAATAAATAAATATACTATGTATATCAAACACCAACCAAATTAACAACCATTAGACAACAAATAAATACAATAACAATCAATATCAAATAGCAATTAGACATATCAAAGAATAGAAGTTAATGAGATGACAATTAAAATATCAAAAGTTGTGTTATGACAGAAAAAAAGTAATTAGATAATAATTAGAAGTTAATCAATTGACTATTTCAAAAGACTAACTAAAATTGAAAAGAAAAAAATTAGATAATCAAACAACAATTAAATAGTAATCAAATGACTATCTCAAAAGATTAACTAAAACTGAAGAAAAAAAAGATAAAAGGTAGATAACAATCCTATGACAATCAAATTTTTATGCATAAATATGTGAACCAATAAGGATATTTTAGCCTTTTCACTTTTAATTCCTTTTAGATTGGTTCGGCTTTCAGTTTTGCTATTTTTGCAAAAACCAAATCTTTGTAGGATGAGCTTAATTTTTTTTTAGAATGTTTTTGTCCAATCTTACAATTGTCTGTTTATATATTATATGTATATATCAAAGAATAAGGATTTTAAATTCAAAATTTAATAAACATCAAATGTGTAGTTTAACCTCTGGAATGATGTCAGAGGATAAAAAAGATTTAAGAAAACATTTTAGAAATATGTACAAAATTCATCCGTAGGTATACAAAAATATCCAACAAGGTTGATTTCCTAAAAACCTACCAGCTAGACAAATTAATAAATAATTTTTTAAAAAAATTTATAAATCATTTCATAAATGGAACATATGGACAAAATATTTACGGCTCGTGTCATAAAATGAAAAAGTCCATGAAATTTACCAGTTTCCTCCTTTGCAATTCTTTTTTCTTTCAATCGTCCTTCTCTTCTTCTCCAATTTTTTTCCTTTACATTTTTTTCTCTTCTTTTACATTTTTTTAAATATTTGCGTTTGTCCTTTCTTTTTCATATTCTTTCTTCTGCAATTTTTCTTTTTATTTATTTTTTTTAAAACTGTTATTTGGTTGTTTAAGATCGTGTATCAAATATAAAAGATCGTGAAAAAAAATAGTTGGGATATTAGTTTGTCAAATGTAAATAATCGTGTAAAAAAACAACCAAATCTAAACAATTGTTTTTCAAATCTAAACGATTGTTTCTCAAATATAAACGATCGTACCAAAAAATCTTAAAAAAAATTATTGAGATTTGACTATCCAAATTTAAATGATCAAATTTAAACGATTGTGTGTCAATTTTTATGACTGCTTTATTCTGTTTTTTAAAATACCCATTGAATTAAAACTAATCAAGGAAAACTATCTTAGAAATGGATGTTATAGAAAAAAAAAATTAGTCGAAGCGGATCTATCAAGGAGACAAGTACATATGCTCCTGAATTAATGGTTTTTTATAATAAGAAAATTTAAACCAAAAATCATAGAATATATACCATTAAGGATAAAATAAATGTATGAATAGCACAAAAATGGTAAATATAATAACTAAAAAATTCACGCCTAATATAAAAACTTATACGACTATCTGTTTGCTATCACTGGTAGCTGTTATCAGTGAATATCACCAACAGCTGTCATTAGTAATAACTTTGAATTGAAAAAGGTGTTATCAATTACTATTATTGGTCGCTGCTACTTCTAGTTTTGCTATGTGATAGCTTTTAATTTGAGAAATGTACTATCAGTTGCTATCACTAATAACTAATATCAATGATAGGCTTCAACTTAAGAAATGTGTTATCAATTGCTATCACTGATAGCTATTATCAATGATGAATATGTGAGTACTGAAGGATAAATTTAGAATTTAAAAAAAAAATTTACAAGTTGATTGGTCAAAATTTGCTATATTTACAGATAGTTGTGCTATATTTTTAGATTATTCTTATGATTGTGTTCTTGCTAAAATATTCCTATATATGTGATTTATATGATTCAAATGAGACTATTTTGATTGAATCGTAAATAATTTGTGATGGAAATGTCCTACATTGAGTTAAAGGTAAGAGGATCATCTCATAGGCACGATACCTCTTAGGTGAAATCAAAACGAAAGTTTAGGATTAATTGAGAGTTGTTAGTAACAAATTGATGTATATTTACCATACTTTTTGGTGTATTTGTAACTGTTTTTCAGCTTATTCATGTACTATATTTTCTTGGACAGATCTACTAATGCTAATAGTTAGATGCACGTGGGCTGCAAAAGAATTGATTCAAATCAAGGAAAATAGAAGAATTTTACAAGGGATATGCCTTCTGTTATTGGAACAACAATCAAATGAAAGTGGCATACAAATAAAGATTTAATTTACAGCTAGTTGCCACCATAAAGTCTCAAATTAAGAGGCCCTATATCATTGAAAAGTTCCACTTCAAGAGAAACATGCTTTTTGGAAAACCCACGATGTCTTATTATCATATAAGAATGTTGATATTTTACTTTATTATTTAAGTTGATATTTTACTTGTAAGGAATGTTCCATGAAATACAATCCCGTGTAAATATGTATATGTAATTTTGACAATTTTGGAAATTCCTAGATGTTTGATAAGAGTTATTTTGTTTTGAATCTTTTTCATCTTATTTGTAATATGATGGACATATAAAAGAAGAAAAAGAAAAAAAAAACGAAAAGAAAAAGAAAAAGAAAGGAAAGTAAGATGCTTGACCCCCACATACACCAATGAATCATCTCCTATTCTACGTTGTAAATTAAAAAAAAAAATCAATGGGGGCCTCCTTGCATCCCTTTTTCTTTTTATTTTTTTAAATTATGTAGGGTAGCATTTTGGGGTTAACTTTAGCAGTGTTAGGACTGATTTAAAAGAATTTTAACTGTATTTTCTGCTTGGTAATTTTTTTTATTAAATCTACCCGCACTCATTTTACGTCTATCATTTTTAAAAAGAAAGTTTGTAAAAATAAAATATTTAGAACCTATAGCAAACTCTATTATTGATAGTCATAGTCATTGACATGTTATACTAATAAAAAACTAGTAGAATCTAAAATTTTACTATAACTTGTAAATATTTTAATTTATTTTGTTATTTTTAAAGATGTCTCATTTTTAAAAGTTATATTTTAATTTTTAATCCTTTTAAAATTTAATTTTAAATTTTTTTTCATTCACAGCTAACATTTATATTATATATCTTGTATCTTCCTCCCATATTGATTTTTTTTTAAATGAAGTTTTTTACCCAATAAATATTTTAAATTATTACGAAAAATTAATTTTAATATCTCGTTTATTTGGTTATTATGTGTAAAACACAGTAATATAGTATTTATCAAACCCCATAACCAACTTGTTTTAGATTTAAAACTAACTTTTTCTGAATACAAATATAATACGCAAACAAAGAGGGGACGATCTGCAACCTGAGACCAAGTCACAAAGTAAAGCACACAACACGATAGACGTCCAAACACCTCCAAGCTCAAAACTGTTAGAAGATAATTTAGATCCACAAATCTCTCCTTAATATTTTCCTCTTTATTAAACTTCTAATTGTAAATTGATTTGATTATATTTTACCATATTCACGTTTTTGTAACTTGTATAAATACTATTACATATCTATGGAAAGAATCAAGCAATACAAATTACCTTTGTCAATTAGAGTTTTACATGGTATTATAGGAATTAATCTTCAAATTAATTTATTTTACATACCTTACTTCTTCAATGGACACATCAAGTTCCTAATCTGATCCCATTTCCACATCAAGTTTGGTTGGATTTTAATGTCAGTTTAAAAACGACATTAAAGCCTTATTTTTTGATCCATTTTTACAAATTTATTTTATTTAATTATTGCATTGTATTCCATTTTTTATAAATCAACATTGGGTCCAAATAGATAAATATTTTTTTTCTCGTGCCAACAAATCAATAAAATTAATATTATTTTAGAAATTATAATATTTATCATTTACATTTGTATACACAAAATAAAAATATTGTGTTTATATATGCATTCTACAACAGTATTACATGAAACAAGATCCTTATACAAGACTTCAATAAGAAATCGTAAATGCCTTCTTAGTTTTCAATCTTCAACGATCACCTCACTATTTACACAATCTCTTAGCTTTCAACTTGATATAACTTCAATTATTCTACAAACAATATCAAATTAAACCATTTAATCTTTAGAATTCAAACAAGGCAACTGTTTTTAAAAAAAAGTGGCATCCTACTAGCAACTTCACACCAAGGACACTACAGAAGCTGACTTTCTCATTCACTTGTGAATCTTCACAGTCTTCAACCTTTAACAATCGCTTCGCTTTCCACCCGATCGTCTGGCTATCTACACATGATCCTTTAGCTTCACATAATGGTGTTTGGCCTGAAAATTTTTAAATTGAGAAATTGAGAAACATGGTAAGATGAATTTTTTTGTCTGATACCTTCAATTCCAAGAAGTTGATTGAAGGTTGAAGTTGAACCATTAATTTTCTACACATTATTTGGTGTTTGTGATTTGCTCTTGATTTAACGTTTAGCCAAACGTACAAATCAATACTATAAAAGAAAACACAATGTTAAAACTGAAACTACTTAAAAATTTCGAAAATTACATTCAGAAATTATAATTATAATTTAATTAGCTTGGCCGTTGCAGTTCCTAAATAAATATGACATAAAAGATCTAAGGTGTTATAATTTAATTAGCTTGGCCATAATACGTTGCAGTTCATGAGAAAGAATGAACAAATGGACTTGAAAGATAAAAAATAGTAAAAAAGAAAGAAGATATACCTATGCCTTCCGTGCAAATTCTCAAGCTCCGAAATAAATCTGACAAAGCATTACACTCCATTACCACACATTTATAACATGTGCAAAAATTAAAATTTAACAAAGAATTCCAACATATGATAGAATTTACTCTCTCCTTGTAGTATATATCGTAAAAAAATAGAGCATTCAAGCTACGTATAATATTGAAAAACTTTATTATAAGCAAGATAAACTTTACATCTTTCTTTCCAACTCACACAAAACTAAACAAAGAAATAATTAAACTAAGTAGTGAAGAGAGGGAAAAAAAAAACTTCTTTTCTTCCAGCTTGTTATCCCCAAAAAAAATGGCCAAAAAATGAAGAAACAAGTACTTCCAATAAAACAACAATATATATTATACACATAATGTAACTTCTTACATAAGACATCTATCAGCCAATAATTGCAATTTAGTGCGAGATGAGTCGTTATAACTAAAGCCTTCAAGTATTTCAACCACTCTATTCACCTTCTCTCCATTGAGGAAACATGCCAAATCCAGAAAGATCATACGAGAACGATGTGATGATGAAGCAACCATGCTTTCACAAACAATCTCAAAATCAACTCAAACTCAAAATAATTAAGTTTCAAAACAAAAGAATTAATAGGGAAAACATTTAGAATGTGTAACACTTGGTTCAATTTAAATGAATAGACAGTTCATACAAACATATGAAAGTGAGTCATCACTTTATCCTAATGGGCAATTAGTAAATTAAATGACATTGATAATTGTAGCAAATGTTAACCCCACTTGTAGTTGGTGGGTTTAATTAATTCAAGAGTTGAAAAGAAGCGTAGGGTTTAGTAGCGATTGTGAGCGTTTAGGCTAAGTTTCTATTGGAAGCAGGGTAGTGAAGCCTTTAGAATTTATAAGTCGTTACCTTAGGATTGCAATCAATGAGTTGTTTCTATTCAATATACAAATTTAACATTCTACATCAAATAGTAATAAAAATAAATAAACAAGCTTCCCAATTAATCACCATGATCAAAATATACCTTATTGTAAAAATTACGAACTTGCACATTTCAATATGAAAAAGTATTTTGAAGATCCAAAATCTTTTCTATGTTATGTTTAATAAGAATAGCTATCTTAAAAGGTTTTATCGTCTTCATTTATCATAGGATCTCGCTTCTTTTTTCTTACTTAATAAAACTTTTTTTTTTATCATTTTTCATCTTTTAAGTATGTTATTTCTTTACTTTTTAAGAACATAGAAATACAACCCATTACTCTACATCATTTTTTAACATAACATTGTTGTCCGAATTACACAGTTTATGAAGATAAAATTAAAGCAACAACAGAAACTATAACATAAAATTTAAACAAAGTCACATAGCAAATAAATTCATATTAGCCATTTAACCTATAAACACATCTTCATGTTTGATGGTTCAAAATTTTACATATCAATAAATGAACAAACAAATCATACTAATTTCTGAACTTCAAAATAATTTATTTTTTACTACTGCAAGACATATACAATGCAAAAAACCACTAACATGGAAGTAACAGATTGATTCAACTTAAACAAAACACAAATTTTCAGTTCCATTAAGGACTTCCACCACTTCATTAAAAGATTTTCTCGAACTTTCAACTCCTTACGCAAGAGTTAGCACGAGTTAAACACAGAAGCAACAATGAAATAATAGACATTTAGGCATACATTATAAAGAATAAAGGAACACAAAAAGAGAGAAGATGATGACTAAAAGCACCTTGGACTTCATTTTATCTGCACTTCTACGTTGAGAAGCTTCTTCAATACCTCTTCAGGGTTCATCTCAAGATCGCAAATTAGAGTCCAGCTTTTAAACAAAGGTGACCAAAATGGAACCTGTAGAGTCAGATTGATGTGACAAGCTCAGAAAAGTGAATGATGAAAGGGAATTTACCTACTTCAGCTTCCTAGTAATTTCAATCATGCGACATTGAATTTCCAAGAAAGTCTGATTCCAGAAAATAAAATCAAAGGCTAATGCATCAGAAACATAGGAGTTGCGACTGAAAAAAGAAGATTAAAATAGTAAAAGTACTCACAGCTCTGTTCGCCTCGTCTGCCATTTTGGAGATCAGAGCTCGTGTAAACAATGGTTATTACCAATACGATTTGCTGCACATTCTAAGGTCTGATGTAACTTAGAGTTAACAAATCTTACATGATTTGATTACAACGAATGTGGTCACGAAGGTCTGGGATGTTGAAGATCTGGAACGACGAGATGATCTATGACGCATGACGGTGGTAGCAAGACAGACGCATGACGGTGTGACAGATCTTAGGTAGATCGGTACGGTGCGACGGTGGTGGGCACGAAGGCAAGATGTGGGTCGGTGGTGGTTCGATGGTAGAGGAGTGACTGATTGAGAAGAGAGGGTTTGGGTGGGGAGTTTGGAATGAGAGAAAGATGAGAGGGAAGAAATTTCATGAAGATGAGACCGTGGCGTGAAAGGGGTAGGCAAGTTGTTTTAGAAAGAGTAAAGTAGGAGAGATAATTCTTGATTTTTTGCAAAATTTAAAAAAATAAAAAATCATCTTAAAGCTTTAAAGATTTTCCTTTGATGTCTGTTTAAAATTCACATTAAACATCTGTGTTTTAAAAAACTACATTAATGTCCATTTTTTATTTTTTTCACTTGACATTAATGCCCACATCTCATCTCTTTTATAAACGCTACTTTGTCATCCTCTTCCATTGTCCATGTTGTCGGCTTAGTCTCCTCCAAAGAATTATGGCTTTCTCTAGAAAAATGATAGTCGTCCAATACCAGATCCAACATCCTTAACTTAAGATCTGGACTTTATACCATAAAAAAAATTCTTCTGAAACCATTGAACAATATACCTCTCGCATTAAAGCCCTCATCGACAAGCTTGCTGCTGCATTTATCTCTTTAGAAAATGAAGAAATCCTTTTTCACACTTTAAATGGTCTCCTTGCTGTCTTCAATGTCTTTCATACTTCCATTCAAACTTGCAGCGACACTATCTCCCTTGAAGAACTCCATCCCTTACTCATTTAGGAAGAATCAACCATTGTCAAGACTTCCACCATTGAAACAATTCCCACAACCATGGTAGCATTCCACCCATCTCAAAATCATAGCAACCACATACGAGGAAAGAGATCCGATAACCCTAATTTCAGTTCCCCTTTAAATTATTTTAATTTTCACGGGTCGGGTGAACCAAGAAATGGGTCTGGTAAATTAGGAAGTGGTTTGCGTGGGTATGAAAGCAATGCCTAGTCAAACTCCTTTTGGCCCAGTCACATTTTTTTCTCATTTCGTCCAACATCCAATTTCAGCCCACTTAATCTCCATCAATGTGCCCTCATCAGATCTGCACCTGCATATAGGCCTGGTTTTGGGCCTGAAGCAATCTCTGGACCTGTTGGCCACATACTTTATCAAATATGTTAGAAACAAAGACATAGAGCTCTCAATTGCTGTAATCGCATGAATTTCTTTTGTCAAGGCCGACATCCACCTTCTCAATTAGTAGTAGTGACTGTAAACTCTATGAATTCTCAATCTTCTGGTGATAATGCCAATATTTTTTGTTATCTGACATTGGATGTAGTTCATATGACAAATAAGTTAACAAATCTCAACTTATCCAACAATTATAATGGTGAGGAAACTGTCATAATAAGAAATGACCAAACTTTAAATTTTAAAAACACTGGAATGGTAAACTCTCAACTCCTTATCATACATCCTTCCAAAATACTTCATGCTACTCAACTTGCTCAAATCTCTTATCTGTTCATAAAGTTTGTCTTGACAATAACTGCATTTTAATCTTTGATACTGATTGGTTTCTCATTTAGGATAAAGTCATTGTCCAAACTCTATATACTGGTAAAGACATCAATGGTCTTTAACCTATTCTCAGTACTTCTACTCTATCCACACCTACCATGTATTCTCAAACTTTTAATTTTCATGCAAAACAGGCGAGTTCATTATTATGGCATCTTCGTTTTGATCATCCTTCTCCAAAGATTCTTAGTTCTATTTTATCTCGCATTGGTCTATCTATGTCTTTTTCTCTTTCTACTTGCAATTTCATTAGTTGTTTCAAAGTAAAAACGATAAAATTCCCTTTTCCTATATCTTTATCTACTCTTACACCACTTGAACTTATTCACAGCAATGTATGGGGACCCTCTCTAATAATTTCTTCTAATGAAAATCGATATTATGTTAGTTTTATAGACAATTTCAACAAATTTACTTGGCTCTTTCATATTGCATACAAATCAGATATTTTTTCTATTATTAAAAAAATTGTTCCCTTTGTTGAAAATCAAATCTCTCAAAAGATGAAAATTTTTTCGTCGAATGGTGGCGGAAAATTTTGCAACACCTCTTTACAATCTTTTTTTTATTCCAGAGGTATTTCTAAAAAAAATCATGTCCTTATATACCTGAGAAAAACAACATCATCGAACGTAAACATTGTCACATAGTTGAAATTACAATGTCTCTAACTTTTCATTCCTCTGTTCCTCTTGAATTTCGGCCTTATGCTTTCTCTATTATAGTTTTTCTTATTAATTGAATGCCCTCTTCCTCACTTAAAATGTTATCACCATTTGAAATGCCTTTTGGTTACACTCATATTTGAATAATTTAAAACTTTTTGGGTGTGCATGTTATCCCCATCTGATCATGTAAGACCCGTACCTAAATTTAAGATAAGAAGTGAAAGTTTTGGCTAAGTGTTCAGGACTAACGTTTTAGAATGGTCTTGCGAGAAGAATCAAGTATTTAGGGAGAAGGATTTTGCAAGGAAAATAGGAAATTTAAGGTTGTGAGCTAAGAAGTTGTCTTAAGAAGTCTACGAGGAAGCCTTGAAGTTTAACTGTACGTTTGCAGTAAGAGTTATTCTATCCGAGGAAAGGATGGTTAGTTCGTGAGGAAGATTACTTAGAGTAAAAGTGTAACCACGTGATAAGAATGTTCGCGAGAAAGGTTGAACGAGTAAGGTTCTTTGCAGAATGAGGTTTGGCGAGGAGAAGAAGTAAGGAAATTTCTAAGGATTTTTCCTAAGTGTGATTAATGTGCCACATGTGGAGTTCGAGCAAAACATGATTAAGGACACATCTTAAGTTTACACTTCCTCCATTAAGAAGTAGGAGCTAGCAAACTGAGAAGAGTTTAATAATGAGTAAGCTAATTTAAGAGCTTTATAAATAGAGGATTTAGCACATTGAGTAAGTACTACTATTTTTGGAAATTTGTCAAGAGCTGAAGTGCTATCAAATTATTCTTGAAGAAGAAGAAGAAAAGCAAAGTGTTGAGTTGTTATTATGTTGTTCCGCGAGAAAGGCTACGCGAGAAGAAGAGAAGCTTTTTAGTAAAGTGTTTGTAAGTGTTTTTCTTCATAAATCTTTTGTGAATATTTCTCTTAAAATATTTCATGTTAAAATCTTTATTATGATTTTATTTTACTGATTTGAAAGATGAATTCAAATGAGAAGTGTTTCAAAAGATATTTCTATGAAAAGTTTATATGTTTTCAAGCATGATTTATAATGTTAAAGCTTGATTTGATGATTATATTTTCAATACTATGAAATGGTTTCGAAACCATTAGTTCTTTCCTTGAGATGATGCTAACTTTTATATGAACATAAAGAGTAAATGCCACCATGAGTGAACGAGACTATGTGGTGATGGAGACGAGACAATGTATAAAAGATGTGTATTGCGTCTCAATCTAAGCAACAAAGACGAATCTGTATAGCATCGGATGCTGGTGATCTCAATAGTCTAAACGAAGTTACATGACCTAGCATAGAGGATGATTCAAGATTATTGGCGAGAGGAATGACTGTTAACTAATGTGTGTTTATTTGAGATGATTCATTTATGTGATATGTTATGTGAAATGGTGTTTATACGAAATGATATATTTACATAATTTAATATGTTATCTTGTTGTGTTGAATTGGTTTGTGAAATGATGTTTATGAAAAGGTATTGTGAAAAGAATTTTGTAAAACCTCACTAAGTCTTTTAGACTTATTCTTTAAAATTTATCTTCCAAGACTTAGGTGTTAAGGCCAAGAGAAGAGGGAAGTTTAAGCTTACCAAGCGAAGATTTGTCAGGCGTTTAGTTATAAGCTTAAGTGTATTGTTTGTATCTTGGTTAAGTATTGTATCTGTATATTCTTGTACTAAATGTCTTGTTGGTAATAAAGGTTAAAGTTTGTTTTATCTTTTCTGCGTTAAGTTCTATATCGCCTATGATATTTTTGTTAAGTTAAGTGTTTTGGTGATTAAGCTAAGTTAACAAAGTTAAGATGAGTGTCTTTGGCGTTTAATCGTGTTAAGCATGCTTAAGTCGCACTGCATCTCGCGAGACAAGCAAGCAAGTCTGCGGGGCGGGGTGTGACAGCTCAAGTCCTACATCAAACACAAACTTGAACCAAAAACCATACAACACATATTTTTAGGTTATCCTTATAATTTTAAAGTCTATATATTTGTTATAATCCATTAACCAAACAAACCATTGTTTTACGACATATTATCTTTCATGAAACAATCCTATGCAAACTCTATAACTCCTTCTCCATCCCAAGCATAATACTCACCTTACTAAACATTCCACATCATACACCCACAAACTCTTCCTCCATTCCCAATATACAATCTCCACCTCCTAACCCTTCCGTTGTTGATTCTACTACTCATCTTTTCATGGATACTAATGCCACTTGTCAGTCTTTACACGTTTCATCTACAGTCGATATAGGAAATGAGATAGATGTTGCCGCAGCCAACATACAAGTTCCACTTCCTTCTCATAAAACTCATGATATGAAAACTCAAGCAAAATAAGGTATTTTTAAATCCAAAGACATTTCATATCATAACTTCTCTCCTAACTCCTTCATCATACACTGAAGCCTCCAAGTATCCTGAATGGAGAACTACAATGTGTGAGGAATTCAATGCTCTCCTAGCACAAGGTACTTGTTCTTTAGTACCTCGACTTTCATCTATGAATGTTGTTGGCTGTAAATGAGTTTTTGACATAAAATATAATCTTAATGACTCTGTTGCTCGCCACGAAGCGTGAGTAGTTGCTAAATGTTATCACCAGGTACAATTTTTTTTATTTTAAAGAAAATTTTTGTCTTGTTGGTAAGAAACCCACTATACGAATTATTCTTGCTCTTGTTGCTCAATAAATTTGGTCCTTGACCCAGTTAGACGTAAAAAATGTCTTCATGATATTCTCTAAGAAACAGTTTACATGCTTCTAGCTTTCAGGATAACACATGTCCAAATCACATGTGTCTTCTCCACAAGAGTCTTTATGGCCTCAAATAGGTCCCTCACGCTTGGTTTGAATGCTTTACATCTGAATTATTTATTTACTTTGGGTTTTGTTGCTTTTACCGTTGATACCTCATTATTCATTCGATTAGTTGAATCTTCTCTCACCTACTTACTTTTGTATGTAGATGACATCATTGTCACTGGTCCTGACTCTTCATATATATATCTTATAAAAAACCAATTGGCCTTTTGAATTCAAAATATTCGATCTTGGTCATTTAAAGTACTTTCTTGGTCTCGAAATACATTCCTTCACTGATGACATTTTCGTTAACCAAGCCAAATATCATAATGACCTTCTTTACACATTGGGAATGACCTCTGCAAAACTTGTGCCACAACAATGTCTACTTCTCTTGATCTTTACACCATTGCACCACCATTTATTGATTTATCCTTATATCGCAGACTAGTTGGTTCCTTTCAATACCTTACCTTTACTCACCCTGATGTTGCATTCTCCATAAATTATCGGGTCAGTTAATTCATGCATAAACCAACTATTATTCACTTCTTGGCAGTCAAACGAGTGCATCCTTAGATATCTATGTGGTATTCTGACCCTTGGAGTAAATTTTCACAAAGGTTTGTTCTCTCTACAGACCTTTTGTGACTCCAATTGGGCTGGTAATACTTTTGATTGACGTTCCACCTCTGAATTCATTGCCTTCCTCCGTTCTAATCCAATTTCTTGGTCTTCTAAAATTCAACCTACAGTCTCACATTCTTCCATAAAAGAAGAATATCGCTCACTCATCAGTACTACTGTCGATCTTTACTGTATCCAACAACTTCTTTGTGATCTTCGTGTTCCTCTTAAGACCTCACCAACATTATGGTGTGTTGATAATGTTTTAGCTAAATCTCTGGCTCATGATTTTGTCTTTCATGCTCGAAAAAAACACATTAAAATTGATTAGCACTTTGTTAGGGAAAAATTCTTCATAAAGACATCTTTGTACGTTACATCTCTTTCAACAAACAAGTAGTTGATATACTCACAAAGACACTCTTGTCTCCTTTGGGATTTATGTTTTAAAAATCGTACATTGTAAATATAATCCATTTATCATTCTTAATAAAGTGTTATTATTGTAATAATTGTTATTGATTATATTATTAGTTTTTCCTTAATAATCCAAATCCAATAAACTAACATCCTAAGCTGTATGATGAGCCTTGAACAGTATATAGAAACATGCACGGATCAATGTTCAAGATCAACTTAAAGGGTCTATAATACAGGGATAAGGCTGGGTACCTTATCCTGGTAACACTATGGATACGACTCACTTTGTATTTGATACAAACGCAATGATCCAACGCATTTGTATAGTTGACATGCAAGTGAGGGTATCCTATGTAATGAGATTACACAAGACCGAACTGCGAAATAATAACCAGTAGATGTAACTCCGTTAACTAGTTAGATTTCTAATTTCACTAGGATGACCAAGGTAACTTAGTCTTAATTCTGAGTGTATTATGAACTCTTGCTCGTGAGGGATTATCCTTTGATTTGTACGAGTGAAAGTGGCCAGATTGCCGACTCAATAAGCTTATCATTTTGGAGACAAGACCGAGTGGAGAGTTGAAAACATAATTACATAAGATGGAATTCACTCCTTCCCTACTTTAGGGTAAGTACCTGAGTGTTCCCTTAAATGGTGTCTCTAGGTCTTGAACAAAGGTCACTACCCTCTCTATGGCATGAAAGGGGTTTTTGTTTGTTGGTAGGACCATAAACATGTTCATTAGAGGAGCACTAGTATTTAAGGATTAGTGGTAACCTAGGGGTAAAATGGTAAATTGACTCAGCTGGTGTTAGGAACACTCGTGAAAGACTAACTTACTATTATTAGTCTATATCCATATCTATAGTGAGAAGAGTTCAGCTGTGAGTCTTTAGTGGAGTATACACAGAGTTAACAAATATTGATTAATGTGATGAATGAGTTTAGCCAATTAATCTCAGATCGTTGTAGTTTCTGATTTGTAGGTCCATTAAGTCCCCTTCCTTGCTCGTAAAGGGTAATGAGATTTATTTATATTGGTTGTAATTTAAAATGTTCAAATCTACTTTGGAAATTAGTCTAATGTATAGTGATACATTATAAAGTTTATCAAACTTTATTAGATAAATTTAATTTTGGACATGATTCAAAATTAATTTATGAGAGATAAAATATTTGAATGAGTTCAAATATTAATTTAATGTGAATTGGATTCATATTAAAATTATTGGTAATGAGAGAAACTTATATTTGAATATGATTCAAATTTAATTTAAGGTAAATATAAGTATTAAATTTAGTTATTAATTAATTGGAGATCAATTAATTAATAGTTTAATTTTATTAAATTTGATCTATTAAATCTTTAAGATATTGAAGAGATATTCATTCTTATTTGAATGAAATATTAATTAAATATTATTTAATTAATTATATTAATATAAATCTATAAGATATTGAAAAGATATTCATTCAAATAAGATTCACTACAAGAAATTTAATGTTTAGTGGCACACAAAAAACGTCACTAAACCCTAAAAACGAGTCACTAAAAGTATTATCGACGAAATACCATTCGTCGCTAGGACTGTTTTTGTTTTTGTATAGCTAAAAGTTTTAGCAACGTAACATTACGCGCCGCAAAAGGTTACTTTTAGTAACATATGTTATGTCACTATTTATTGTTTTAGTGACGTATTATGATCGCCACTAAAAGTGATGTTACTAAGGATTAATTTGGGAATGTTACAAATATATTTTGCGACGTGTTAAAGTGTGCCACTACAAATTTTAATATATTTTTTTTAAATCAATGCTTTTGCGACGTTATTGTAAACACCAGTAAAAGTATTTTATTATATAAAAAAATATAATCCAATTTATTATAAAAACCTGGTATAAAATGTCACATATAATAATTTTAAGAACTATCTTTTCATCATCATCTTCTTCTTCTTCACCTACTAAGTTTCAAACCCATAACCTCAATAAATGAAACTCTTAACCATTATGCTACGAAACCGTTGGGTGATAATTTTAAGAACTATGAAAAGTTACATAAAAAAAGTGGATATCCAAAGTTACAACCATCTAGTTACATCAAGAAGTTTCATGTCTCGGCATTCCAACAAGTCTAACAAAAAGTTATAACAAAGAATTCCTACAAGTCTTGGAATCATGAAAAGATCTTTCCTAACAAATTTATAAGATACAAACCAAAAACTCTTTTCATATTCATCTAAAGTCAACTTCAAAATCTTGTATAGAAGACCATTTGTGCATCAAATCTAAAATGTGTACATGAAAAGTAATGAATTCAATATGATTAAACTCAATAAATTAAACTTAGCACTTCAAAGCATAATGACACTACTCTCAAATGGATGAAACTCAAACATTCTAAAACAATGAGGGAGGGGAGGGGGCATGTCCACATCAAGAACCAAAATCACAATGACACTCTATAATGAGGAAATGGGACATGTCTACATGGAAAGCAATTAATTCAATATATGATTAAACTCAATAAACGAAACTTAGCACTTTAAAGCATAATGACACTACTCTCAAATGGTTGGAACAATGAGGAGGGGGTGGAGGGTATGTCCACATCAAGCACCAACATGAGGGGAGGGGAACATATCCACATCAAGAACAAAAATCACAATGACACTCCATAAAATTCTAATCACAAGCACGAATATGAGGGGAAGGAAGGGGGACATGTTTAAAGTGAAAGCAACAAATTCCATAATGAGAAAAGGGGGCATGTCTACATGAAAAGCAACAAATTCAAATGGTTGAAGCATAATGACACTACTCTCAAATGGTTGAAACTTAAATATTCTAAAACAAAGAGTGGGAGGGTATGTCTAAATTGAAAATTCAAACAATGAGTGAGGGGAGGGGGGTATGTCCACATCAAACACCAAAATGAGGGGAGGGGAGGGGGGACATATCCTTATCAAGAACAAAAATCACAATGACACTCTATAATGAGGAAAGGGGACATATCCACATCAAGAACCAAAATCACAAGCACAAAATCATCATAATGACGCTCTACAACGTTTAAATCATCAAACTCATCATAAGAACAAATTTATGACTACCATAACTGCAGGATAGTCATCAATTCACATTATATAATGTTTCTATATACTACTCTAATCTAACACTTTATATCAAACTAATTAAGTTGAAAAATGTACCTGTTGACTCTCATTTGCTTGTTCTAAACATTGTTCCATGTTGGAGCTAGCTTCTTGACATGTTAGCCTTTTTAAAATCACTTCAATTGTAGCTTATTGCGATTCAACAATACTTTGCAAGTGTGCAATCTGTGCATTTGCTTCTTTGGTGCTTTGTTGAATTGCTTCATTTCTAGCATTCTTGGGTCTTGGTCCCCAACCTTGTTCTTTCACATGCCCCGACCGCTTATCCAATACCCGTTCACATATTTCCTTTTCTAGAAGTGGTTCACTCTCTTCTTATGATAAAGTGGTTTTTAATTTCATCATTTCATCCTACACCATAATTACATAATAGTATAAATGTGTTATATATAGGTTAAGAAAAATTTCAACAATGAATATCATTACGTACATATTTCGCTTTAGCTTCATCCACCCACCCCTTCTTCTCATTGGAATGCGGCAGTTGGAATAATTCAATGTCACTTACTTCCTTACCCTCTTCTTTCTACACATTACAACCAAAATTATAAGTATGATAAAGTATTTGTAAATACAATACAAAGATAAGTATCATACCGTTTTCTACTTATGGCATAAAAATGTTACAGTTCCACCTCAATGAGTGAATGGAAGTTTAGATTGTGTCTTAGTCTTTGCTTCAGATCTACTCTTAAATTCTTCTCGTTTCCATCGATCACATAAATGGGCCCAATCTAAATCCTGTGCCACTCGTTTGTCACAAGGTTTTCGAGCTTCAGCTGGAGAATCATACTTTTTTGTAGGTTTTGTGTAGTGAACAACGAAAATCTCTATACAATACACTCATCTAGTGATCAAGGTAATCTTGTACCAAAGAGTCATCTAAATCTAGAATGAAGTAATTCTAGCATTAAGAAATAAAACAAGTTAGTTTATACTTGGTATAAAACAAACATAATATTTCGTTTAAACTAAACTTAAATAACTTACCGAAAGTCTGTCTACTATCTCCCTTTTCACCTCTTTGGATACATCTGACCAATGTTCACATTCAAGTGGTACTATCGCTCGTACCTCTTTTCCAATCTAAGAGTTTAACTTGGAAGAGTCCTTACAAATCGGTTTTCTATCTTCAAGCTTAATTTTAATTGGTATGAGACTATTTGCTTGGACATATTTCTCAAGTGCAACCCCTCTAGTCAATCCTCGGCCTTTTGTTTTTGTACAAGAACCTACATAAGAAATGTTAATATTAATACATATAATGTTATATGAAAACTAGAAGATTTAACATAGAAATGGATACATACTTTGAATGTCTGAATCTACGGACACCACTCACCAATACTATTTTTGATTAGAATTGTTTGATTGGTTCACATTTGAAGATGACCTACTTCGATTTCCCGGTCCAAGATTTCTTGACGATATCCTACAAAATATTTTGATGCATAAATATAACTATAAACATAAAAATAAATGAACAATCGAAAGGTACAATTCAAATATATGCGTAAATAAAAGCATATAGTTAGTTATGTATATAACCTTGGTAGTATCCTTATAAGTCACTAGATATCATAATCTTTGTCACTCATTGACTCATTGCTAGAAGTAGCTGAATCAATGTCTTCTTCATCAACTAATGCTTCATCGGTTGATGCTTCTTCATTACTTTGTGTAGTAAAGTCTTCTTGGTTTCCAATTATTGAAGGTTCAACATCTTCTCTATTAAAAGTTTGTGAATCTAGGTTATGTTCAACTCGAGGATAACATATAGATATGGTTTCATCTGATGTTACTTCTATTTCATTAGTTTTTATTTCTGGAATAATATTCCACACATGTCTTGGTTGAATTTGTTGAACTATTTTCCAATCTTGACCAAGTTTGTAATCATCTAAGTAAAAAACTTGTGTTGCTTGACTTACAAGGATGAAAGGCTCATTTATGTACCATCGGTTACGAGTATTTATTGATGTAAAGCCATCAACTATGTTAATTCTATTCTTCCTTGAACTAGTATCATACCATTCACACCTAAAAAGTGCAACTGCCTTCATGCAAATGTATTATAGCCTAATAATTTCATGTAGTTCACCATAGAAAAAGATTTGTCCTGTTTCATCATCACCTAACACCATTACTCCACTATTCTGAGCGGTCCGACGACTATCATGATCTTTAGTATGAAATCGAACTCCATTTGCTATACACCCGCTATAAGAGCGAGTACAATCATTTGGACCACAGGCAATGGCATACAAATCATCGGATATGGATTTATTACAGTGCAACCTTTGGGCCTAATCACAAAGGCAATGCTTAAATGTAATAAAAAAAATTGTATAACGCAAGGTACGACCATAAAAAATGACATATACCTTTTCTTTGAACCAAGTAGGGAATTCTAATTGTTGTCTCTTATGTAAATCACCATGTTCGTTACTCTACTCAAGGATTCTCATATGTTCCCTATGTTTTACAAGTTCGTGTAACTTTTTAGTTGTCATATTTAAAATATTAAAAAGGAATATAAGCAAAACGATACATAATAGAGATAAGGTTCCACTTCATCAAAGTTGTTTAGAATATACCAATGTGATTTCTCTAACTCATCAAGAGTTAGCTGTCGAAGTAGGGCACCACCTAACCACCTTATGTGTTGGGAGAAAATTGATAGACCACAGTTGTTGATCTCTTCATCATCAATGTTACCAATATTTCGATCTCCTCTATTAAACCTTGTTTCAATGCCACGTAAATACATAGAACAAAAGTTCAAGGATTCATTTATGACATAAGATTCTGCAATGAACGCTCAGGTCGAGTTTTGTTTCTAACATATTGTTTCAAATACCGCAAACTCCTGAGACAACATGAACGAAATTACATGTGTTGGAATCCTCCATCATAAAAGTAATAGCAACAAAAAATTCACATACCTTTCGATTGGATACATCCAACTATATCTAATAGGTCCAACAATTCTTGCTTTCCACGGCAAATGGACAGCTAAATGGACCATCACGTCAAAAAAAGTTGGCGGGAAGAACTTTTTCAACTTACATAAGATGAGTACTATATCATTTTGCATTTTGTCTAGTTCTGATATGCTCAAAGTTTTTTTACATAAAGCATGGAAGAAATTTGACAACTCCAATATAGTTGTTGAAATGTTCTTATGTAGATAATGTCGAATACCGATTGGAAGAAGCCTTTGTAATAAAACATGACTATAGCGGCTTTTTAAACTATATATTTTGACTTCCTTCAAATTAACACAATGAAATATGTTGGATGCAAAACCATCTGGAAACTTCACAGACTTCAAGAACTTACAAAAGTCCACTTTTTCAGTTGCAATTAACATGTAGGAAGCATGAGGTTTTACACGTTTATTTCCAATCTCTTGTATGTGAAGCTCCTTTCTTATTTTCAAGTTAGCTAGATCCTCACGAGCTTTAATAGTGTCTTTAGTCTTTCCATCGATGTTCAATATCGTACCCACCAAGTTATCATAAATATTTTTCTCAATATGCATCACGTCAAGTTTATGACGTAGTTTATGGTTTTGCCAATAAGGAAGATTGAAAAAAATGCTTCTTTTAGTCCAATTGTGCTCACCATTTGTCCTTTTCTGTTTGATATCATGTTTTGTAGGATGTTTGCTCAACATTGGAAAACTTATAGAATTCAATTGATTTATAATATCTTGTCCAGATAGCTTTTTTGGAGCTGCTCCCATTTCTTGTTTTCCATCATGTTGTCTACTTTTACGCCATGCATGTGTTAAAGGTAGATATCGACGATGTTTCATATAACAAATGTACTCTTTAGTCTTATTGAGCTTGTATCAACATTGCAAACCGGACATGCTTTATAACCTTTTGTCCTCCAACCATATAAGTCACCTTAAGCTGAAAAATCATTTATTGTCCATAACAGTGCAACATGGAGTTGGAAGAAAGAAGCACTAAAACTATCATACGTTTGAATACCATCCACCCACAATTCATTTAACTCATCTATCAGTGGTTGTAAGTAAATATCAATTTTTTTACCAGGAGATCTTGGATCAAGGATGAGTAAAGATAGCAAAGTGAATGGTGCTTTTATACACTTCCAAGGTGACAAGTTGTATGGAATGAGTACAACTGGCCACATGCTATATGATGTGCTCATGTTTCCAAATGGATTAAACCTATCGGAAGAAAGTGCTAATCTAACATTTCGAGCGTCTGAAGCAAAACAAGGATACTGATCATCAAAATGTTTCCAACCCTCAACATCAGCAGGATGTTGAAGTATGCCTTCAGTTTCACACCTCTTATCTTTATGCCACCTCATATCCTCTGCGGTATGTTTTGATAGAAATAATCTTTTCAACCTTGCCTTTAGTGGAAAATATCTTAACACCTTATGTGGAATTTGTTTTCCATTTCTATCATTCAACCTATATCTAGACTCTCCATAATGCGGACATTTGTCAAGTGATGCATAATCTTTCCAAACTAAAGCACAATCAAATTTGCACACATGAATTGATTCATATCCCATCCCTAGGTCACATAGTCCTTTCTTAGCTTCATAGTAAGAGGCAGGTAGCTTCACACCATCTGAAAATGCTTCATTTAATAATTCAAGCAACATATCAAAGGATTTGTCGCTCCAATGGTTAAGCACCTTAATGTGCATAAGTTTCACTAAAAAATTAAATGAAGTGAACTTTAGACATCCCGGATATAACTCCTCTTCTACTTCAGAAAACATTCCACTTATTTTATCAGACCCATCTTGCTCATGATTCTCTTGTAGTTTCTTCAAAAATTGGTCCATAGATGAATCATCTCTAGCATCTCACCATTTATAGTATCTTCAACTCCAATGTGTTTTCTATGATTTACATTCTCTTTTCTAAGATTTACATTATCTTCTCTACACTCATTTGAACGGGAAAATCTTGCACCTAGAAACCTCAAATTAGATCTCAAAAATGGAGAAAGATCAACAGTATCTCCATGGAATGTCCATCGCCTATAAGTCGAGGACATACCATATTTAAACATATGACGTTCTACCGCATCTAATCTATTCCAGTTCATGTTCCCACAATTTGAACAAGGACATCTTGTTCTTCCCTCTTCGTCTAAAAAATTAGTTGCAGTTTTGATAAAGTTAGCAACACCATCAGAATAGTCATTAGAAGCTCGATCTCTTAAATTTATCCAACTTTGGTCCATACTAAGTATAATAACATTTAAAGTACCTAAGTTAGAAATCCATATGTTAGAACCAAAGCTAGTCATATGTAAATATCAAAATAATGGATCGAAGCCAACAACGACTAATCTATATATGCATCCACAAGATAGAAGCTTAAATAAGGCAAAAAAATATGTGATTAACTTGAAATGTTATCCTCAATAAAACTCATTATTGTTCTCTAATCAAAGGATGGTTGGAACCTCCTTAAGAAAAGAAACAACAATATATTTAAAGGTTTATTTCACACAACAATGAATGGCACATATCAAGATACAATGAGAAACTAAAAAACCAAATACAAACAATATATCAAGACTTTAAGACTTTCACAATATCAAAAACAAGA
This sequence comes from Cucumis variabilis, assembly GCA_037974545.1. Classification (NCBI taxonomy): domain Eukaryota; kingdom Viridiplantae; phylum Streptophyta; class Magnoliopsida; order Cucurbitales; family Cucurbitaceae; genus Cucumis; species Cucumis variabilis. The sequence continues at coordinate 13,338,282 of JBBPDI010000023.1, forward strand.
ATTACAAGCAAACAATACAAGCTAAACTACACATTTTCAAATACCAAAGTAAGCAAAACAATTTATCATATTTCAAGAATTTCTAACATATAAAAACTTAAAGCAACAACAATTTAGCCCAATTTCAATAATTTCTAACAAATAAAAACTTAAAGTAACAACAATTTAGCCCAATGTCAAGAATTTTTAACAAATAAAAACTTAAAGCAACAACAATTTACCCCAATTTCAATAATTTCTAACAAATAAAAACTTAAAACAACAACAATTTAGCCCGATTTTAAGAATTTCTAACAAATAAAAACTTAAAGCAACAACATTTATCTTATTTCAAGAATTTCTAACAAACAAAAATTTAAAGCAACAATAATTTACTATGAAATTTTAGGTTGAGAAGAGACCTTGAGGTTGAGGAGAAAGAAAACTTGAAAATGGTGAGGCAAAACAGAAACAATTGTGGTAGCCGAAACGAAAATGATCGTGGGTCAAAGAGCTTCTTCGTTGTTCTGGGTTGTCGACAGAAATGGTAATGGTTGTGGGTTGCCGACGAAAATGGTGGAGACGTGTGAACTCGTGGGTTGCTGGTGAAAATAATGGGACGCATCAAAATCTTGGTCGCCGATGGAAATGATAGGGATACATTGCAATCGTGGGTTGTCAGCAGAAAAGGAGAAATGTTTCAACGTGGGTCATGGCCAAAAGCATGTGTGCGTTGTCGTTGGCCGAAATAGAAGAGCTTGGGTTGCCAACAAAATGCTTATTGGATCGTTTCTGGTCGAAATGGGAGCGTGTTGTTGCCGGCCGAAAGAAATCCGCCATCGTGGAATGGAGTGGTGAAGATTGGGGATAGGTTTTGGGAGGGGGATATCGTGAGAGGTAGAGGGAAAGGGGAAGATTAAAAAGAAATAAATATTTATTATATTGTTTAATGAAAAGTTGGAGGAAAAATGAAATTGGGAGAATTTTTCTATAGTTTTAGCAACAAACTAATTTTGTTGCTAAAACTATTTTATTTTCAGTGACATTTACTAATTCTTTTCGTGGCATAGATTAAAAATTTATTGCTAATAATAGTCTTTCGTGACATATTTTTTTTTGGGTCGCTATAAATGAACATTCCGTGACAAAAATTACTTGCGCCACTAAAATTTTGTCACTGAATAATAAATTTCTTGTTGTGATTTGAATGAAATATTAATTAAATATGATTTAATTAATTATATTAATATACATTTATAAGATATTGAAGAGATATTCATTCAAATAAGATTTGAGTGAGATATTAATAAAATATGATTTAATTAATTATTAACTAATTGATTAATTAATTAATTAGTAGATTTGATAATAGTTTCTCATGATTCTCTCTTACTCATTTTCCTATTTCAAGAAGGAAACAAATTTATAAATATCTAGAAGAAAATAGTTTTTCTTAACAAATTTATCAAGAAAAAAAAACCAAGGCTTTTGCGCTACAAACAGAAAAGAGTTTCTCTCAAATACCTCTAAACGTTTTTCCATTCCAATTGGTTCCCAAAAACCAATCTCATCCCATAAGATAAGATTTCTTACGGGTGGTATCCCTAATTCAGTGGTTTGTAGATTCAGAGACAACATCAAAAGTAAGCTCTATGTATCTATTAAATTAAAACCATGGTTAGTTTTTATTTAGAATTGTGATTCTAAATTTTTACCAATGTACTGGTACTTTGGAATTCCCAAATTAAATTGAGTAATGGTTCTCTAAAACCTTTCGCTGCCATAGTGTAACACCTCAAAATTTTAAGGTAACGTATATTTTTTTTAAATAATATAAATAATTCTTTCAAATTCTCCTTATTTAAAGATTATAAGTTTAGGGGTGTTCTTATATTTTAGAATCGTGGGGAAAGAAAATAAACAAGGATTTTAAAATATAAGAAATAATAATAGTAATTATTATAAATTTGATAATTATTATTATAGTTAAGAAAAGAAAAGAAAAATAAAGATTTTTTTCTCTCTCTCCCTCTCACGCGTGCCCCACCCCCTCCATGTCCTTCTTCTTCTTCCTTACCCTAACTGGCCGCCTCCCTCTTCCTTCTCTTTTTCGTCCAACTGCGAATGTCGGCTACCTTCAAACCTCTACCGTTGTCAGTTAGCCTCATCGCTCGAAACCCGACATCTTGTCTTCGTCCAGACCCGACATCCCATCTCCGTCCAGACCCGATGTCCTGTCTTTGTCCAAGATTTGTGTCTCGTCTCCGTCCAGATCTGTGCCAGCCGCAGTTCGTGAAGCCCAGCTGTCGCGCCTTCATTCGGCCTCATCCACACCGGCCTCTGTTCATGTAGCACAACTGTTGTGTCTGTTCGTTGGCTGAGAGTGAGGAAACGCACGTGTCTCCTCACAGCTGTATGGGTTTCCTTTCGATTGTGCGCGTGTTTCTTCGATCATCGCTTCTGCCTTGCTGTGGATTTTTGGGTGAAAGGACTTTTGGGTAAGAATGAAAATTATAGGATTCATGGTTTTGCATTGTAAGATTTTGATGAATTTTGATGGTTAATTGGTTCAAATGATAGATTCTTGAAAGTGTTGAAAGCGACGTGGGTCCTTTGAATTCACAATCAATTTTCGAGTTATTGGAGTTTGGTTTGCCAATACCTTGGTAAGCTAGATTTTACCTTGAGGAAATTAAGAGGGAGTTTGTATCTTGGAAATAATTGAGTTCGTTTATCCTTATGATTAGGTGTATTTTCGTTGGATATAGTGTTCGAGAAATTTGAGTAACTTTGAGGTAAAGGATTCCTACTACTGGACCTATATGTTGATTTCAATGTTTAAAATGAATTGACTGTTATACTGTTATGGGTGATTTGAATAAAACAAAGGACATGACTGCTAAGCGTAGGTTGGAAGGGTTAGGAAGATTTAATTATTTTACGTAGTTTTAAATGTGTTGATGGATTGACTGAATTAAAAATGTTGTATTGACTGAATTGATGATGGTTGACTGTTATGTTAAAGAATGGATAGTGTATGGTTGATTGATTTGACTGAATTAAGATGGGTGATGCTTATGCACGAGTGTATTTATTTGAGAAATCATTATATCGAGGTCGGATGTTGATAAGATAGACATGTATGTTAAAGTAGATTTGAAGGTTATTGTATGTTGTGGCTGACTGGAAAAAACATATATATATACACAAGGATTTGATGTAGAGTACTGGGTGTTAAGTGCCTTTATGTGATTTTCTGAATATACATATATCCATACACATATGGATGTTGAATGACTGAAACTAGTAGAGGTTCCTTATAGATGGTGTTGGTTTTAAACGGGTGGTTAGTTGTTTAGACGGAATATACGATATATTAAGTATGGTCGTGTTCTTGTGGACTGAGGAAATGTTATGACTATTTAGTTTGTTGACTAATGTACTGATAAGTTCTGACTGACTTTGAATTAAATTACAATAAGATGATTATTAGGGGTTAAGCGAAGAGTTATATGATGAGGATATTTTACTGTATTATGAATGATTGATAAGATATTTAGAATGGATCGAGGGGAAAATTATTAGTTTCTTATTGGGTAATTACCTTGCAGGTGTCCTACGGGATCACCACTTTTTTATGTGCATCCTTCGGGAGCACTAGACTAATATGTGTTTCTGCAAAATACTAGACTGATATGTGCATCCTTTGGAAGTACTAGACTGATATGTGTATCCTTCGGGAACACTAGACTGATATGTGCACCCTTTGGGAGTACTAGACTGATTATGTGTATCCTACGAAATCACAAGACTGTGACTGTGCAGGGTATCCCAATAGGAAGTTAACAATTATTTTTCCTTAGCGAGCCTAGTAGTGGGTCTCTTACTGAGTATGTTTATACTCACCCTTTTATGTTTAATTTTTTTTCAGGCAAAGGTAATAAAGGATGCAGACTGACGAGGGACAAGAAAGGAGACGTGATTGCCATAGGGGAAAGTTCTTCAATTGCTTCCGCTCTATGTTTTTCTTGTTTTCTTTAGTACATGAGATTGTTTAGAAATATTTGTGATTTAATTGTTGTTTTGAAAATTGTACTTTGAAAGATTTTGGTTTATTAAAACAGGGCCCGAACTTAAGTTTTTCTTTGACTATATGGTTTCAAATAAATTTTACTATGTTTTGTGTCAATCAAAGTGTCTCATCAAAAAATAATGACTTTGACTTATGTAGAAAAGTTGGGTCGTTACACATAGGGCTTTTATCCCTTCATCTCCAACATTTCTTCATCTTTAAGACAAACTACTGAACTCAACTTGAGTCATTCGTTTGAGGGAGGATATTAGAAGATAATTCAGATCCATAAATCTCTCCTCAATATTCTCCCCTTTATTATGCCTCCAATTGTAAATTGATTTGATTATATTTTACCATATTTACTTCTTGTAACTTGTATAAATACTATTACATATCAACGAGAAGAATCAAACAATACAAATTATCTTTGTCAATTAGAGTTTTACAAAAAGAACACATAGAACAAGCTAACAAAAACAAGAACACAAAAAAACCCAAGCAAAGTCAAAAGGAGAGCAAAGGCAAAAAAAGCCAAAACGAACATAGATAAGTAGATGAACAATATCCTCCAGTTAGAAACTAGCATGAGCACGAATCGTAGCAACAAAAAGCAGCACAATCACATAAGCATCACGGGACAGAGGCCCATGTAACTAGACAGTTACACTCTTGCCACATAAAATAAATAGTATTTGAAAAAACAAAATAGTTAAATATCCTTTAGCTACACAACATGCAATTATCTACAGGTTTAATTAAATGCAGACACAAACAAAATGCTCAACACTTTGGTAACCCATTTTGAAAAATGTGCCTACGTCTGGGGAGCCTCTTTGTTCAGATCAGGAATATTATTAAGATTCTTTATAAGTAACACTTTTCACTAGTTACATTAAATAGTTATAACAATAACTAAACGAATTTCAGGCTCCCCCTGAATATAACCAGAATCTAGTTGAAGACAACTTCAGCCTCCCCCTGAATTTGTGAGTTGATCCCTTGACTCAATGCTCTTCACGAACATTCCTTATCTTCTCAAATAATTTTATATTCCACAGAATATCCATAGTCAACAACATTAAATCTTCATAAATAGATCACTTTTTCAAGTTTTCTCAGTTTGCTAGGACGCTTCAATACCTTTTTGAACTATCAATTAATTTTCTTCGTAAAAAACGTATTATCGTCATACTGTTCACATATACCCTTTCCACGTTCTCTTTCATCAAGACACAATTTCCTTATTTGCCGAAAACAAACTTAACCAAACAATCCCTATATATTAGGAAGATTTGAAGATTTAAAAAAAGATTTAGAAGGAATTAATTATTTGACAAAAACAATAACTCAACGAACTCCCCATTTTTTTCTCAAACACCACTAACATTCTTTTTCTAATCAATCTTATCCACATCAACATTTCAACAGCGGAAGCATTGACAAAAAAAACCCAGGATAAACATACATAAGCTAACAACACATCAATTTAGAAGCCAACACAAAGTTATACCAGAAGTAATTCGTTTATAAGCCAAGCGAAAAGATAAACCATAAGTCAAACACAAGACCAAACCGAAAGCATCAACCATTAGATATACACAGAGAAAATAAAACACACCAACCATACCACCCATCCATACACAAAATGTCCTAAAACCAATGAACCAATGTGAACATCTCAGGCCCTAACAAAATAGAAACACAGTAGCAACCCAATCCCAAAAACCAACAGCCCAAGCAAAAACCCAATCCCAAGAACTTTCCAACTCCCCCTTTGATAAAAAAAGAATGACAACATACTAAGAAACACCCTGGTGAGGAGGGGGCACCGTTTACAGATAACGAATCAGGACATCAATCTCAACTTTGTTCTCTTTCAAAAGAGAAATGGAAGAGCCCAATGTCCGAGACTCAGCAACAAGTGATGCAAGTACTCGAGCAACATCAGAACTTTGTATCCCAGAACTAACTGGTGGACCAAGAGTATCAGAGAAGGGATTGGCTGTACGGGAGGAACACCCTGTAAATTCAATGTCAGCCACATGAGTGCCTTAAAATAGCTTATAACTCAGATAGGGTGTACGCAAACGAGGACCAGAGGCATCCGAAGCTCTAAAAATATCAAGATCGAGATGGAGAATTAAACTGGAAAAGAACAAGGGCAAAGCAATAGGGATATTTATACCAAAAGTGCCAACATGCCAAAGAAGCTGATTGTAGATAAACAAGCCAACATTAGCAACAACATCTGTGCCAATCTGAAAGAGAAATGTGGCTAACACAACAGAGACACTCAAGGCATGAGAGGAGGGAAACCACTTAGCAATCCCAATTTTATGTAGAATAGCATATTTCACACTCAAAGAAGCAGCAGGAATTCCAGAAGCAGGCCATACCAAAAGAGAACCTCCTATTAAGACAGAAGTCAGAGTGGCAGAAGAAGGAGCAGGCTATACAGATTCCTCAGAGGGAGAGAGGTCAAGAAAGTTGTTGATCATAGATGGAGACAACACAAGCCGACGGCCACGAACATGAACTGACTGATAATTAGTACTACTCGGATTATCAAAGTCAAAAGCGAGATTCACAATCACTTTCATGATCAGCCGAGGATAAAAGGGTCCAACATTCAAAATGGTGCGAGAAAGACCAGCCCGATTTACCAACTCCATGACAGCCACACACAACTAGTGCTGATCAGACACATTTACTTCATCTGCCAAATGGTGTTGCACCACATACTTCCATCGTTGAGCATTTTCTTCATAATGAAAGGAAATGCCATCAATGGGAATGAAGGGTACATGGCATGGTAGATGTCAACGACCAGTCTTAATGGTCACCCCTCGATGTTCAGAGGCTTTGAGAGGCTGAGACTGGGGAACAAAATCTGCTAGAAGAGCCGGGAAAGGCACAGATGGTTCAAAGGCAGGTCTAGGAACCTGTTCAGGTGAAGAATCCAGTGCAGTAGAGGCAGGACATCGTTGAGTTGAGGTAGAGGAAGAGGAATGAGGACTTTGAGTAAAAGCCGATGAATCATCAGAGGAACCAGATATGTGTTGAGGGAAATACGAAGCTATAGGATTTTTACCTTTGGACGATGCCAAACCAGTTCTTGGAGTCGAAGATTGCCCCACATTGGGATGGGATTGAAACTTAGCTCACAATAATTTAGCAAGAGGAACTTCATCCTGTGGGATAGAATTAGAAGACGAACTCAAAGCCATGGCCACAAGTTCATCCTAAGGAGATGAGGAGCTGTTAGAACTAATAGAGAGAGGGATTTTACCCCTATCAGCAAGTTGAGCATATGGCCGACGAGCAGACACACTTTTCACTATTTTGCCTCTCATCCGAACACTGTGCATGTTGGTCCGAATGGTGGTCTCGCGAATAGAATAAGAAGCTTCTTCATAGTAACCATGCCTTGTACTCACCACATTTGTGTGAAGATCAAGAAACCAAGAAGGAAACAGCTGATCAGATAATCAATCGGAGAATCAAGAAAGCCAGTCGAATCGAAGCGACGCAACAACCCTTCGTTTCACATATGAAAAATAAGAAGAAACTCCCGCCTAATCCACCAACCAATCATATACACAAAAGGGAGAATTAAATTTGTTGGGCCAGACCCCATTGGGCCATCGTTATTTTAACATCCTAGGCCCAATTCAAATACAACTCAATTGGACAGACGACACACTTCCAGTTTGGCCCGTAAGTGTTCAAACAAACTGGCATCAAGGGACTTGGTGAATATATCAGCCAACTGAAGATCTGACCTCACATGTAGGAGAGCAATAACTTTTTCTTTAACCAGATCGCAAATAAAATGATGTTGGATATCAATATGTTTTGTACGACTATGCTGAACCAGATTCTTGGAAATATCTATGGCACTCATATTATCACAATAGAGAACCATAGTGTCTTGAGAAAAACCATATTTCCATATCATTTGCTTCATCCAAATGAGTTGAGAGCAAGCACTGCCAGCTGTAATGTATTCAGCCTCAGCTGTCGAAAGGGAAACTGAATTTTACTTTTTGCTAAACCACGAAATTAGGTTATTTCCCAAGAAGAAACACCCTCCTGACGTGAACTTCTTGTCATCTACACATCCATCCCAATGAACATCGCAATATCCGACAAGGGATGAATTTGTATCAAATGAGTAGAAAATTCCATAATCAGAGGTACCGCGAATATACTTTATGATTCGTTTAGCAGCTTGCATATACGTGTGTCGAGGAGACGCCTGAAATCGAGCACACATTTCTACAGCATAGACAATATCGGGACGACTAATTGTAAGATACAGTAAACTACTAATAATACTCCTGTATATCTTCTGATCAACAGCTTTCGTGGCACAATTTTTGGAAAGTTTTACATGCGTTGCTGCTGGAGTGAGTTTGGAATGAGAGTCCTCAAGTCCAATTTTTTCATATTCTGAGCATATTTAGCTTGAGAGATGAAGATGCCACTCGTATCTTGTTTGATTTGCAAACCAAGAAAAGATGATAACTCCCCAACCATACTCATTTCAAATTATGATTGCATGACAGTGACAAAGCTATTTACGTTCTCATCAGAAAAATCCCCAAAGATAATGTCATCTATATATATCCTGACCATGTCAGTTGATAAAGAGAGTTTTGTTCTATCCACCATGAACATACCCGTGACTCAATAAATACTCTGTAAGCCTTTCATACCAGGCTTGAGGGGCCTGTTTTAGGCCATATAACACTTTATTCAACCTGTACACATGATGAGGAAACTCTGGATCAATAAAACCTTTGGGTTGGACAACATATACTTCTTCATTTAAATACCAATTTAAGAATGCACTCTTGACATCCATTTGATATAATTTAATCTTCTGAACACAGACAATTCTAAGCAACAGGCATATGGCTTCAAATCTAGCAACATGAGCAAAAGTTTTGTCAAAATCTACTCCTTCAACCTGAGTATATCCTTGAGCCTTTAAGAGGGCCTTGTTACGAGTAATGAGCCCATTCTCATCTGTCTTATTCTTAAAGATCCATTTAATTCCAATAACATTTATATTTGGTGGTTTAGGAACTAATTTCCATGCATTAAGTCGTTGAAATTGGAGGAGTTCTTCTTGCATTGCACAAATTCAGAACTCATCTTCGAGTGCTTCTGTTACTGACCCTGGTTCAATAGAAGACGTATAGCACACGTTTGTAATTAACTTTGCATAATCAATTCGATCCTTCTTCTTATTAATTACTCCACTTCGAACATCCCCAATAATACAACTAGGAGGATGATTCTTTATCACACGAGAGGATGGGCCTATCTGTTGAACAACAGATTCATCAGGGGGACTTGAGGCATTTATATGGTCAGAGTCATCATGCATAACAGGATTATCAGCCTTTGTACTATCTGAAGTATTTACTGTCACATTATCATTTTGAGTGTGAACAATGTCCTCATCTTCTTGACCTACGAAAGTGACTTTTTGTCCTGTTCATCATCATTAACGACAATATTAATCGTTTCTGTTACTTATTTTGTTTGGGTGTTAATACTCTATATGCTCAACTGTTTAGAGAATACTCCAGAAAAGTCCCTTTATCTGACTTGACGTCCATTTTCCTATGGTACTCTCTATCTGCTAGAATGTAGCATATACTCCTAAAGATGTGGAAGTACTTCACGTTCGGTTTTCTACCCTTCCATAATTCATATAATGTTACTATGGTTTCTGTATGAATTGTCACTCTATTATGTATGTGACAGACAGTATGCATTGATTCAGCCCAAAAACTTAATGGAAGATCCTTGGCGTGTAACATCACTCTAGCCATTTCCTGAAGCGTTCGATTTTTCCTTTCAACAACCCCATTCTGTCGAGGAGTTAAAGGAGCTGAATATTCATGACTAATTCCTTCGCTTTTGCAAAATGAATCCATCTCTGAATTTTTGAATTCTTTTCCATGATTACTGCATAGTCGTATAATGTTAATCCCTTGCTCACGCTGCAGATTTCGACAAAGTCTTATGCAAACTTTTGGTGTCTCAGATTTGCTTTTCAAGAACCAGACTCAAGTAAACCGAGAAAAATCATCCATACAGACAAGGACATACCTCTTTTTTACTAGACTTTCAGTTTACATTAGTCCCATGAGGTCCATGTGTAGATTCTCAAGAACCTGGTTAGTATAGCACTCTTTGCCACTTTTATGTGAGGCACTGGTCTGTTTTCCTTGTTGGCAATCACCACAGAATAACTGTCCTTTAACATCAGAACTGGAAGTCCTACGATAGCATCATGTCTAAGAACTTTGTCAAGCGAACTTAACCTCACACGACCTAACTTCTTGTGCCACAGCTGAGTTTGTTCATCTCTTGAAATTTGACACACTTTCGGTTGATTAGAACACCAGTAATAACAATTATCAGTTTGTCTGATACCTCTCATGACTTCATTGCAATGTTCATCTGTAACAATACTGGTTTCTTTGCTAAAATTTACAGAGTAGCTCTGATCACACAATTGACTTATGCTGATAAGATTTGTAGTGAGACCCTCAACATATTGTACATCACTTAACCTAAGAAGATGTTGTCCGATAATGTCTCTCTTAGCTAGAATTCTTCCCTTGGCACCATCACCAAATGTCACATGCCCAGAGGAGCATTCAACAGACTTGGTGAAGTAGGAGCAGTTCCAAGTCATGTTTCTTGAGCATCCACTATAAAAAAACTAGTCCTCCCGAGATACTTGAACTGATGTGAACGCAATGTTACTTTTCTCACAATGTTATTTGATTCTCCAAACCCTTTTTGCTTTCTGTCTCCTCTAATTTCCATATACCGACTTCTGAGAATGTTTTCTATTATCAACACTCGAAGAAATTCTCCATTCATATCTGCATCTGTTTAACATTATTTAGCAAAAAGGTTTAATATGTCCTTTCTTGCCACAAAAGTGACACACCCATGTTTTTGTAGAAGATGAAAGACTTCTATTGACACTTTGAGGTCTCCAAGTCTTTGTCGTTGCATCTTTACTCACTGGAACAAACACAATCTTGTTTTCTTGTTTCATCTGCTTTACCGAAGTATTGTAGCCTAGACCTTGCCTACTTGAGCTAGTTCTTCCAATGGACAATATTTGATCTAGAGGTCTAGTACCAGAATTTAACATTTTCACAGACTTTTTCAGCTGTTCATGGTTCATTTAGGCTTCTTTTAGCCTTAGCTTCAGAGATAAGATCACTGACAGAAGTCTCTCATTCTCAGCCATTAATTCTTGAATCTTTTCCTTTTGAATAGCCCTGGTCGTAGTATCCTCTTCCCACAAAGGTTTTATCTTTTTGTACGACATGTTTTTTGTAAGGTGGTGATTTACATCAGCATCTGACTAATAGTCGAAGTCTTCTTCGTTGTTGGAGGTGATGCTGATAAACGCATTAGCAAATTCTTCTTCTTCAACAATTCCTTCTGAGTCCTCATCAGAGAATGTTGCCCCAAAGCTTTTCTTCTGCCTCCTCAGATAGGTTGGACATTCAGCCTGATAATGATCGTGACCTCCGCATTCTCTACATTTGAACAACCTATTCTCTCTTCCAGATAGACGATCTGGTTCCCTGGTATTCGGGCGGTCAAACTCTCTCCTATTAAAATTATTCTGGGATCGATTATTAGAATCAGAGTTGTTGGAGCTATTCATTTTTGTTGATCACATTTGAAAATTGCTTAGTGAGTAGAGCAATTGACTCATTTACTTGCTCATTAGATGCTTTCCCTTTTTCCACGAACTCATCTTCCTGAATGGATTGAACAACAAGACCTTTACCTTTACTTTCTACATGTTCAGCCAAGGTGATTTCGTATGTGAGCAGTGATCCAAACAATTCATCGAGAGATAGCGTAGATACATCATGAGCTTCCTCAATTGCAATGACTTTCATATTAAATTTTTGGGGCAGAGATCGTAGAACTTTTCTAACCAAGGTAGCTTCAGGTATTTCTTCACCTAGATTAAATGACTCATTGGCAATTTCCAAGACTCGTACGTTGTACTCAGTTATGGTCTCTTCTTCCATCATTCTCAACAACTCAAACTTGGTAATCAGCAAAAGGAGACGAGACGCCTTAACTTTGGTCGTTCTTTCAAATGTGACTTTGAGTTTTTTCCATGCATCTTTTGCAGTGACACTCGAATTGATCAACTTGAACATGTTCAAGTCTACCCCATTGTAAATCGCATTTAGAGCTCGAGCATTTTCCAGGGACTCCTATTCTTCTGCTTCTGTCTAGGTTTCTTCAAGCTTAGGCACAGATTTCCCATCTACTGTAATCATAGGTGGAGTCCACCCCAATTCAACTGCTCTCCAGGCCTTTGAGTCCAAGGATTTTAGAAATGATACCATTCGAATCTTCCAATACGAGTAATTCTTTCCATTCAGGATTGGTGGTCGTTTAGTAGGTGTACCTTCTCTTGGTGTGTCCATGAGTATCAAACCAGCTCTGATACCAATTGAAAAAATGAAACATTTAAATATCCTTTAACTATACCACATGCAATTATTTACAAGTTTAACTAAATGCAGACACAAACAAAATGCTCAACACTTTGGTAACCCAGTTTGAAAAATGTGCCTACGTCTGGGGAGCCTCTTTGCTCAGATCATGAATATTATTAAGATTCTTCATAAGTAACACTTTTCACTAGTTACATTAAATAGTTGTAACAATAACTAAAAAAACTTCAGACTCCCCCTGAATATAACCAAAATCTAGTTGAAGACAACTTCAGGCTCCCTCTGAATTTGTGAGTTGATCCCTCGATTCAATGCTCTTCACGAATATTCCTTATCTTCTCAAAGAACTATATATTCCACAGAATCTCCATAATCAACAACATTAAATCTTCATAAATAGATCACTTTTTCAAGCTTTCTCAGCTTGCTAGGACGCTTCAATACTTTTTTGAACTACCAATTAATTTTCTTTGTCAAAAACGTATTATCGTCATACTGCCCGCATATATCCTTTTCAAGTTCTCTTTCATTGAGATCACAGTTTCAGTATTTGTCGGCAACAAACTTAACCAAACAATCCCTATATATTAGGAAGATTTAGAGATTTAAAAAAAGATTTAAAAGGAATTAATTATTTGACAAAAACAATAACTCAACCGTATCAAACCACAAAGTATGCGAAAATTTATGCTTGACATGCATCCTTACTCAACCCAACCCAACGAGACAAAACCACTATAGCTCAACCCCTACAAACCACTCTATGAGACAAGCCCATCAAACCCAAAATCTCACCAAATTTAATGATCAAAATCACACTCAAAGATCATGAGACTCAGACCCGCCCTCCAACACATACTGAAAATTTAGCAAGTACAGTTGAGTTTTCTAAAAGAATGGTTGTCAAACCCTTTGACTTAGAGTACAGTTGATTTTTCTAAAAGCATGGTTGCAAACACTT
>JBBPDI010000023.1:13351924-13370461 GCA_037974545.1 Cucumis variabilis
ACTTGAACTACGTAAAGCATTGAACCGAAGATTCAAATACAAAAAAGAAATGGGCACAAACTTAAGCTATTCAATCTCTTTCATCCCACGCTTTAACACAGATTCCTGGTGTGTCCTCGAATAATAGTTTTAATTCACAAAACTCAACCAAAACTACTTCTAAATAGAGGATATGATATAAACCTCAATCTACGACAGTGAAATCGAGTTAAATAACGACCAACTATTAAGCTACCCAAAATTCAGAGTACAGTTCGTTTTTATCAAGAATGAGAAATTCAAGCTTATACTGACAAGTAAAGACACAAATGCCAAAGTATGAATGAAGCAAAAGAAATAAGTGAGTTAATGACAAGCCACGACTCTCATTGCATCTTTAAAATTGTAATGCTACAACAAATGGTAGTAAACGTAACTAATTAAAGAGAAATAGTTCTAATTTGTCCTACCATTCGAGTACGAAACTATAAGGAGTTTTAGAGGTCTTAAAAGAGGAAGAAAGTGAAAATATGTCTAAGGAGCCGTTGATGTCGACAATGGCATTGAGGTTGCCATTGTTGACGATGGCGTTGAAGCCGTTGTCGACGATGGTGGAAGAGTCTTAGAAATCGAACAGGAGAGTGGGGAAGAAAGGTGGAAGAGGGAAAACGTATGAGAGAGAGGAAGAAGAGTGCCCCTAATTTTTTTCAATTCCCACGCGCATCTTTTCTTTTTCTAATTTTGAATAATAAATTTTATATCATGTTATCTAGAGAAGTTATTAAGAGGAACTTTTATTGTAGTGATATATACTATATATGTGTACTACTTAAACCCCAAGTAGATTCTTTGTCTTAGAAGCATGCCACACCGTGCTAATAGAAATATCTCAAATATAAATATACGGTGTGTATGTGATATACAATATATAGAGCATAATATATTTTAGTATTCGAATATATAGTTCACATTCTGGAACATATAGAAACCAACATATATTATATGAATCAATAAAACAGGGACTACAAGTTGAATTCTAGACATATGATGAACTGCTTAAGGCCTAAATGAGTAATAGATTTGTATACTTTTTTATGTACTTAGACATGTATACAATCCACAACATATACAAACCCTCTTTTTGTTGTTTAAATTACACATTGTAGTTTTTGGTGTACAATAATGAGAAAATAAAAGACAATTCGAAAAGGGTATGTTTACGAGAAGAATGCAAAAACCGATGGTTAAACATATGGACATTGAGATTGGTTGTTAAAGATCTCTTCGTTGGTATCCTTCCTTTCCACGATTTATAATTTTTTTTTATTTTGAATGTTGGAAGGAATTGTGAAGTTGAAGGTTGGAAGGAAAAAAGTTAATTTTTTTTTTTATTTTGGATAATCTTGGATAATTGAAACTATTTAAGAAAAAAATACATCCATCATAATTTTTGTGATTCTTCAATTTTTTTTTTCCTTCTTATGAAATCTAATATAATATGAATTTGATTGGGATTGCAATCAAATTCTTGTATAATTAATATTAATTTTTAAAAAATCTCCAAATAGTTTTCTATTTCGATTTCTTCATTAGTATACTTGCTTCCGTTTGATGAGTATATGGTCAAGGATGTGTTGTCGACATTCAAGCTGGTGAGAAGAAATGGTGAAGTTGAAGGTTGGAAGGGAAAACAGTTTTTTTTTTGCACGTTTGCAAAAATAGTAAAAAATTTTATGATAATAGGACTCGTGTCACTACATTTTCTAAATTGTAAAAGTAGCAAATTTAAAAGCGGATGATCCTCTGAAAACGCTATATATATAATTACTTGTCATATTTGTTATATTTTCAATATAAAAAAAAGAGGTGTTATGTGCTGCTTTTTTCTAAAGTTTTTGTGCACTTGCAAAAATAGCAAAAGAAATTATGATAATAGGGTTCATGTCACTACATTTTCTAAATTGCAAAAGTAGCAAATTTAAAAGTTGGTAACCCTACGATAACTCTCTGATGGTCATCTGTAATAATTAATTACTTGTCATATTTACCATATTAGCAATATGCCAAAAAAAAAAGATATTATGGGCTATTTTTTTCTAAATGTTTTTGTCATCTAACACAATTTTTATTTTGGGGAATCTTAGATAATGTAAACCATTTAGAAAAAAGAAATACAACCCCTATAATTTTTGTGATTCTTCAATTTTTGCCTTATTTATGAAATGTAATAGAATATGAATTGGGTTGAAATTGCTAGTTAATGTCAATTTAAAAAATATATATCGAAATTGAAAAATGATACTGTTAAATATTCTTTAATTATACCACATGCATTTAACTACAGGTTTAACTAAAGGCAGACAAAAATAAAATGCACAACACTTTGGTAACCCAGTTTGACAAATGTGCCTACGTCTGGGGAGCCTCTTTGCTCAGATCAGAAATATTATTAAGATTCATCATCGGTAACATATCTCAATAGTTACATAAACAATAATTATCACAATAACTAACACAAACTTCAGGCTCCCCCTGAATATCACAAGAATCTTGTAGGAGACAATTTCAGGTTCCCCCTAAATTAATGAATTGATCCCTCAACTCAATGTCCTCTGTGAATATTCCTTCTTTTCTCAATAAGCTCAACAATCCACAGTAATTTTCACAGTCAACAACGTTAAATCATCATAGGAGAATCACCTTGTCAAGCTTTCATAACTTGCTTGGACGTTTCAATACTTTTCTAAAACATAGATTACATTCTCGTCAACCACAATCATCATCAAGATACTGTATATATCTTCTCCATGAAAATCTCTCAACAAGACCACAGATTCCTTATTTGTAGAAAACAACCTTAACCAAAACAAAAACTTCCTATGTATTAGAAAGATTTGGTTATTTAAAAATAGGTTGAAAAAGAATTATTTAATTGACAAAAACACAAACTCAACAAACTCCCCCTTTTTTGTCAACCACCACAAACATTCTTTTTCTAATCAAGTTTACACACATCAATATTTCAGCAGCGGAAGAATTTGAACACACCCCAGGATAACCATACAAGCTAACAGCACAACAATTTAGAAGCCAACGCAAAGCTATACCAGAAGTCAAACGCAAAGCCAGACAAACAAACACCCACATTGTCATTGATAAACAGAGAGCACAAAACATACCAACCGACTAAAAACACGATATCCATATTCACACACAGATAGTCCCAACACCAATGAAAACAACTTAGGCCCAAAAAGAATTGTAGAAATCAGAAACTCAACAGCCCAAAAAAAACCATATAGCCCAACTACAAACTGTCTACTGTTTGTCCATACAACAATAAACTCTCCCTTTGATCAAAAAAAGAATGAAAGGAGACTAAGAACCATCCAGATGAGATGAGGGCACTGTTTGCAGATAGCGAATCAGAGCATCAATCTCAACTTTATGCTTCTTCAATAGAGAAATGAAAGACCCCAAAGCCCGATACTCAGCCACAAGAGAAGTCAAGACGCAAGCAACATCAGAACACGGCATCCCAAAACCTACAGATGGACCAGGAGGGTCAGAGAAGGGATTAGCTGGACGAGAAAGACACCCGGTAAATTCAATGTCAGCTACATGAGATCCTTGAAATAGCATATAACTCAGAGAGAGTACACGGACGAGGACCAAGAGCATCTAAATCTCCAAGTATATCAGGGTGTAGATGGAGAATGAGACTGGAAAAGAATCGAGGCAAAACAATATGAATTTTTATACCAAACGTGCCCACATGCCAAAAAAGCTGATTATATATAAACATCCGAACATCAACAACAGCCTCTGTTGCAATCTGAAATAAAAACATGGCTAAGGGAACAGAGACACTGGAAGCATGAAAGGAGGGAAACCAGTTAGCAATTCCAACCTTATGCAAGATTGCATATTTCACACTTAAGGAAGCAGCAGGGATTCTGGAAGTAGGCCATACCGAAAGTGACCCACCTGTTAACACAGAAGCCAGAGTAGCCGTAGGAGGAGCAGGCTAGGCAGATTCCTCAGAGGGAGAGAGATCAAGGAACTGGTTGATCACATTCGATGACAGCACAAACCGACGTCCACGAACATAAACCGCTTGATAATCAGAACTACTTTGATCATCATAATCAGAGGGAAGATTCACAATAACTTCCCTGATCAGCCAAGAATAAAAAGGACCAACATTCAAAATGGTTCGAGAGAGACCAGACCGATTAACCAAATCCATGACAGCCACACACGATTGATGTTGATCAAACATGTTAACTTCATCTGCCAAACGATGCTGCATTACATACTTCCATCGTTGTGCATTCCCTTCATGATGAAAAGAAATGCCATCAATGGGAACGGAGGGTATATTGTGCGGTAGACGACGACAACCAGTTTTAATGGTAACCCTGCGAGGTTCAGGAACTTTAGACCGTTGACGCAGAGGAACTAAAGCTGGTGAAGAAGTAGGAGAAGGCACAGATTGTTTTGTGTCAGGCACCGGTTCAAAGGCATAAGCCGGTACAGAAGAAGAAGGAGGACAACCTTGAGTTGATGTAGATAAAGATGAATGAATACTGGGAGCATACACCGATGTGCCCATAGACGAATCTGATATGTAAGAAGGAGAATGTGCAGGCATAGGGTTTTTACCTTTGGAAAATGCCAAATCAGAGACTAGAGCCGGATATTGCTCCACATTAGGATTTGATCGAAACTTAGCTCGCAATAACTCAACCAAAGGAACTTCATCCTGGAAGGCAGAATCAGACGATGAACTTGAAGCCATGGCCATAGGTTCATCATGATGGGATGAGGAATTATTAGAACTAATGGTAAGAGGGATTTTACCTCGATCGGCAAGCCAAGCATAAGGCCGACGGGCAGGCACGCTTTTCACCCACTCACCTCGTATCCAAACATCGTGTATGTTGGTCTCTTGAACAGGAGCAGACACTTCCTTATAATACCCATGCCTTGTACTCTCTATAGTTATGAAAGATTTACCAAGCCACAAATGAACAGACGATCGAAGAAACAAGAAGAAACCAGTCTGAAGAAATAAGAACGACACTAAACAAAACGACGCAACAACTATTTGCTTCACAGATGAAAGACAACGATAATCTTCTGTCAATTTCACCAACCAATAACAAAAACACATGGAGAATTAAATTTGTTGGACCAAACTACATTTTGGGCCATATCTATTTCAACTGCCCTGGGGCCAATCCAACACACCTTACTTCATTTGGACAACCGACACACATCCAGTTCAACCCTTAAATGTTCAAATGAATTTATTTCCAGAGTCTTGGTGAATATATCTACCAACTGAAAATCAGACCGCACATGTAGGAGAGTTATAACTCTCTCATCCACCAGATCACAAATAAAATGATGTGGGATATCAATATGTTTAGTACGACTATGCTTAACTGGATTTTTGCAAATATCAATGGCACTCATATTATCACAATAGAGAACCATGGTGTCTTGCGAGAAGCCATATTCCCATATCATTTGCTTCATCCAAATAAGTTGAAAGCAAGCACTGCCAGCTGCTATGTACTCAACCTCGGTTGTCAAAAGAGAAACTAAATTTTGCTTTTTGCTAAACCATAAAATAAGATTATTTTTCAGAAAGAAACACCCTCCGGATGTGGATTTTCTATCATCTACACACCCAGCCCAATCAGCATCACAGTATCCAACAAGAGAAATTTGTTTCAAACGAGTAGAACAATCCGTAATTAGATATACCACGAATATACTTTATAATTCGTTTAGCATCTTGCATATGAGAGTGTCAGGGGGAAGCCTGAAAACGCGCACACATACCTACAACATAGGTAATATAAGGATGGCTAGCTGTAAGATACAATAAACTACCAATAATATCCATGTATATCTTCTGATCAATAGTATCTGCTTCACAACTTTTGGTAAGTTTTACTTTGCGTTGCAGCTGGAGTGAGTTTAGAATGAGAGTTCTCAAGCCCAAACTTTTTAATCATAGTCCACACATATTTACCCTGAGAGATAAAAATGACATTCGTATCTTGTTTGATTTGCAAGCGAAGAAAAAACGATAACTCTCCAACCATACTCATTTCAAATTCTGATTTCATGACTGAGACAAAGCTATTTACACTCTCAAAGATAATGTCATCCACATATATTTGGGCTACAATGATATCCTGATCACGAGGATTTATAAAGAGAGTTTTGTTTGATCCTCCACGAACATACCCATGGCTTAATAAATACTCTGTAAGCCTTTCATACCAAGCTCGAGAAGCCTGTTTTAGGCCATATAGCATTTTATTCAACCAGTACACATGATGAGGCAACTCAGGATCAATAAAGCCTTTGGGTTGTGCTACATATACCTCTTCATTTAAATACCCATTTAAGAATGCACTCTTGACATACATTTGGTATAACTTGATCTTCTGAACACGTGCAATGCTAAGCAACAAGCGTATGACTTCAAGTCTAGCAGTAGGAGCAAAAGTTTCGTCAAAATCAACTCCTTCGATCTGTGAATATCCTTGAGCTACTAGTCGAGCCTTGTTACGAGTGATGCATCAGTTCTCATTTGTCTTATTCTTAAAGATCCATTTCGTTCTAATGACATTCACATTTGATGGCTTGGGAACTAATTTCCATACATTAAGACGTTGAAATTGAAGTAGCTCTTTTTGCATAGCATCTATCCAGAACTCATCTTCAAGGGCTTTAGAGACCAACCCCGGTTCAATAGAAGACGTAAAGCATACGTTAGCAATTAACTATGCATAGTCAATTTGATCCTTCTTTCTGGTAGTTACTCCACTTTGAACATCCTCAATGATATCATTGGCTGAATGATTCTTTACCACACGAGAGGATGGACCTACTTGTTAAGCTAAAGACTCATCAGGGGGACTGGAGTCAGTGGCATCAGCAGACCCATCAGTCATAACAATACTACCAACATCTGGATTATTTACAGAGTTGATTTGCTCATTATCTGTCTGAGTGTGAATAGTGTCCTCCTCCTCATGGCCTGTAGAGGTCACCTTTGTGTCCTTCCCATCATCGTTAACGACAATATTAATTATTTTCATTACGGATCTTATATGGATGTTGAATACTCAATATGCTCGACTATTTGGCGAATACCCCAGAAAGAAACACACACACACATAAAGAAACACACTCACTAGAAGAATTTCAAAAGAATAGTTTGAAGGAAAAAGGAAGAGATTTATTCTTTTCTTCATTCAAAAAAATCATATGTCAAAAAGAAGTATCAGCAATCTAAAGTCGATGAAAGCAAGACATTGTCATTGACAACTAGGCTTATCACTCTTTGTCCATTAATTTCCATCTATTTTAACTTAAACAATTTCCATCTATTTTCACTTCAATTTGATACTGAATAAATATGTAATCATTGTTTTATGCTTTAATATACCATGAACTTCATATCCTTCTCTTTTCCTTTTTCTTTTCCTTGTTATTCTTGAGTAGCTAAATCTCTTAGACGTTAAGGTGATTATATCATCATTTCAATTAACATAATTTAGGTGTAGATTTATTTTTATTAGTATGTGTATGTTCCTTTATCTTGGTTTCACCTAACTAATCGAATCAAAAAATAACAGTTAACTACTCCAAATAGTAAGTGATCATGATTTCATTAACAATCAAGCGCTCTTATGTACCGATACTATAAACCATATAACTCAATTTAGCCTATATGGGCTTGTGGTGCTTGTGGTAAATATAATCGTTGATGTAAAGATTCAAGCTCTTATACTAAGCTGAGGTCATTATCTAAAAGAAAAATAATAATTGACACTTTCAAGAAAGAAGAAAACTAAATATTGATTAAGATAATTTTCAAACAATTGTTCATAAATCAAAGTTTCACAAAATCCATAAAATACCATGAAAATTATGTTACATATGGTTTTACAAATAATAAAGATAATAAAAAATTTAAATAGATTAATGTTTAAAATAAAAATATTGAAAATGAATAATGAAAATTGGAAGCAAAAATGAGCCTCTATAGAAGAGATAAGAGCTCTTGGCAGCAGAAAATTTTACCGAACCATTTCTCAATTTAATTTGGGAATTCTAAAATACTAATATATTGGCAAAATAATACAGAAACTAATTTTCTTATTATAACTTAAAGGCAAAGCATGCTGCTAAATTAAAAGATACAAAGAATGTAAAACTTACTTAGTTTGACGTCTCCCAATCAAAAACTCCGAATTGGGACACCACTTGTTAGAGACCTTTCTATCCTCCGAGATGAGATTGGTTTGTGGGAACCAATTAGGATGAGAAAAAAAAAAGTATAGAGAGAAACAATTTTTGTAGAGAGCAAAAGTATTGACTTTTTTAATTCGATGAAGAAAAATTGTTTTTCTTCTTCATATTTATAGCTCTCTTTCCTTTATGAAGTAGGAGAGAACCATGAGATTCTATTAATTTAAAAAATATTAAATTAATAAAAATTTCAAATCTACTAATTAATTAATATTTTATTTAAATCATATTTAATTAATATTTTATTTAAATCATATTTGATTAATATTTTATTTAAATCATATTTAATTGATATTTTATTTAAATCATATTTAATTGATATTTTATTTAAATCATATTTAATTGATATTCCATTTAAATCATATTTAATTGATATTTCATTTAAATTAAATTTAATTAATATTATTTAAATCATATTTAATTCATATCTCTTCAATATCTTATAGTTTTAAGTTAGTTTAATTAAATCAAATTTAATTAAAGAAAATTTTCAAATATAGCAAATTTTATAAAATACTTACAACTTTCAAATTCTGTCATTGATAATCATTGATATGCTATAGTGATAGAAGACTATCAGTGATAGAATCCAAAATTTTGTTATAACTGGTAAATATTTTAATTTATTTTACTATTTTTAAAAATGCCCCTTTAAATAAATTAACTATTAATTAATTCTCAAATTAATTAATAACTAAATTAAATATCTTATATTTAACTTAAACTAAATTTGAATCATATTCAAATATAAATCTCTCTCATAACCAATAATTTTAATATAAATCCAATTAACATTAAATTAATATTTGAATTCATTCAAATATTTTATCTCTCATAAATAAATTTTGAATCATATCAAAAAATAAAATTATATAAAAAATGTGATTAAAATATTAGTTTTATATTATAACGTATCACCATACACTATACTAATTTCCAAAGTAAATTTGAACAATTCAAATTACAACTAATATAAATAAATCTCATTATCATTTACGAGCAAGGAAGGGGATCTAATGGACCTAAAGATCAGAAGCTACAACGATATAAGATTAATTGGTTAAACTCATTGACCACATTAATAAATATCCATTAATTGTATGTACACTCCACTAAAGACTCATAGCTAAATTTTTCTCACTTTAGATATATTTTTGTAGTCACGAATATAGACCAGTAACAATAAGTTAGTCCTTTTCGAGTGTTCATAATACCGGCTTGGTTAATTATCGTTCCCTTGGGTTACCTCTAGTCCTTAAGTACCAGTGCTCCCCTAATGAATAATATGTTTATGGTCCAACAAATAAACAGGAATCCCTCTCGTGCCATAGAGATGGTAGTGCCCTTTGTTCAAGTTTCAAACACACCATTTAAGGGAACACTTCTCTACTTACCCTAAAGTGGGAAAGGAGTGAATTATATCTTGTGTGATTATATCTCCTTCCTGATTTTAGGATAAGTAGATGAGTATTTTCTTATATGATGTCTCTGAAACTTGAACAAAGGGTCTTACCCTCTCTATGCCATGGGAGGGGTTTCTGTTTATTGGTTGGATCATAAACAAGTTGTTCATTAGAAGAGCACGGGTATTTAAGAACTAGAGGCAACCCAGGGATAAAATAATAATTGGACCCAGATGGCGTTACGGCAACACTTGTGAAGGACTAACTTATTGTTATTGGTCTATATCCATAGACCTAGAAATATATTTACAGTGAAAAGAATTCACCTGTGAGTCTTTAGTGGAGTGTACACAATTAACGAATATAGATTAATGTGGTTAATGAATTTAGCCAATGAATCTCATACTGTTGTAGCTTCTAATCTGTAGATCCATTAGGTCCCCTTCCTAGCTCGTAAAAGGTAATGAAATTTATTTATACTCGTTGTAATTTGAATTGTTCAAATTTACATTGGAAATTAGTATAAGTTATGGTGATACATTATAATATAAAGTTTATATTTTAATCAAACTTTATTATATTAACTTCATTTTTTATTGATTCAAAATTAATTTATAAGAGATAAAAATATTTGAATGAGTTCAAATATTAATTTAATATGAATTAAATTCATATTAAAATTATTGGTTATGAGTGAAATTTATATTTGAATATGATTCAAATGTTAAGTTAAATATAAGATATTTAATTTATGAGCATTTTTAAAATTAGCAATGACTATCAGTGATAGAATTTGCTATAGGTTGTAAAAATTTTGTAAAATTTGCTATTTTTGAAAATTCTTCTTCAATTTATCTATTAATTAATTGGAGAATGAATTAATAGTTTAGTTTAATTTGATTTAATTAAATTAATTTAAACTATAAGATATTGGACAAATATTCATTAAATATGGTTTAAATGAAATATTAATTAAATATGATTTAATTAATTATTAACTCATTAATTTATTAATTAATTAATTAGTAGTTTTGAAATTTCTATTAATTTAATATTTTTTAAATTAATAAAATCTCATGATTCTTTCATACTCCCTCAAGGAACGGGAGTTATAAATATGCAAAATAAAAATAATTTTTCTTAATTAACAATAAGCCAATGTTTTTACTCTCTGCAAAAATAGTTTTCTTTCTAAAACTTTTATCATCCCAATTGGTTTCCACAAACCAATCTCATCTCAAATGATAGGAAGGTATATGATGAGTGGTGTCCCAAAATTTGAAGATTTAGTGATTCAGAGACGTCAAACTACGTAAGTTTTTCTCTCTCTTATCTATACTTTATTAAAGCATGCTTAATAAGAAAATTAGTTTCTTAATTAATTTTTGGGTATTTTGGGATTTTCAAATTAAGTTGATAAATGGTTCTACAAAATCTTTCGCTGCCAAGGGCTTTTATCCTTTCATCAATAACATTTATTGAAATTATAATAATAACACTTTATTAATAACGATCAATGGATTGTATTTACAATTTACGAGTTTTAAGACGTAAATTCCAACATTCATATGGCATGTCACAGGCTTTTCTTGTCACTAGTCAGCTTTCCATTTCCTATACCTTTACTTGAAATATTAAACATATAAAGAATAGCTAGGTGATCTGTTAGCTTTCCATTAGGAGTACCATAAACTAATGATAATGTCTTATGTCCAATGGAGCACACCTGAGCGAGTGACATCATAGGAACATCCCTAATTGTGCAAATGATCCAATACAAACACCCCTAGTCATGCGAGTGATTCGTAGGTTCACTACTAATCGTACGTGTGATCTATAGATACTCTCTTAATCGTGTGTGTGATTCCGTAAGAACACTCCATCAAGCAAGTGACCCTATATGAACACAGTACAAGTGACCCCTAATCATATGTGTGATTTGTAGGTAGACTCCTAATCGTTCGAGTGATCCCGTAAGAATACCCCTAGTCTTGTGAGTGACCTAGTATGAACATAGTACAAGTGACCCCTAATCGTCTATGTGATTTGTAAGTACACTCTTAATTGTGCAAGTGATTCCATAGGAACAGTACCCTTAGTCGTACGAGTGAACTCGTAGGAATATAGTACAAGTAAGGTACAAAGCTTAACAACCAAAGTTAACAGACACCATAGTCCAAACGCATATAACAATCATCATAAACATGACATGAAACATCAATCATCACTATCTATAATCATGTAATCCATAACATATGCATAACATAACATATCCATAACATAAACCTGGTATAAAATGTCACATTTTATAATTTTAAAAATTACCTTTTTATCTTCTTCTTCTTCACCTACTAGGTTTCAAACCCATAAACTAAGGGGTTGGATCAAATTTTAATCCAAACTCTTAACCACTATGCTACAAAACCGTTGGGTAATAATTTTAAAAACTATCACTAAAGAACATGGAATAACACCAACTTTATCACAAGAAATATATGTCAAGAAACTTCAATAATTTCATAATTAGTTCAAGCAATGTCAACCTATGTTATAAGTATGAAATTACATTAAAAAAAATGAATTTTCAAAGTTAGTTCCAAAATTATAACCATCCAGTTACATCAAGAAGTTCCATGTCTTGGCATTCCAACAAGTCTAACAAAAAGTTACTACAAAGAATTCCTACAGGTCTTGGAATCATGAAAAGATCTTTCCTAACAAATTTATAAGATACGAACCAAAAACTCTTTTCATATTCATCCAAAGTCAACTTTACAATCTTGTAGAAGATAATTTGTGCATCAAATCTAAAATGTGTACATAAAAATTAATAAATTCAATATGATTAAACTCAATAAACGAAACTTAGCACTTCAAAGCATAACGATAATACTCTCAAATGGATAAAATTCAAACATTCTAAAACAATGAGTGAGGGGAGGGAAACATGTCTAAATTGAAAACTCAAACAATGAGGAGGGAACGGGGGGCATGTCCACATCAAGCACCAAAATAAGTGCAAGGAGGGGGCATGTCTATGTTGAAAATTCAAACAATGAGCAGGGGGCAGGGGCATATCCACATCAAGCACCAAAATGAGGGGAGGGGAGGAGGGCGTGTTTAAAACAAAAGCAACAAACTCCATAATGAGGAAAGAGGACATGTTTACATGAAAAGCAACGAATTTGATATATAATTAAACTCAATAAACAAAACTTAGTACTTCAAAGCATAATGACACTACTCTCAAATAGATGAAACTCAAACATTCTAAAACAATGAATGAGAGGAGGGGGGCATGTCTAAATTGAAAATTCAAACAATAAGGAGGGGGCTGGGGGCATGTCTACATCAAGCACCAAAATGAGGGAGGGGAGGGGGGCATGTCCACATCAAGAACTAAAAATGACGATGACACTCTATAACATTCTAATCACAAGCACGAAAATGAGGGAAAGGGAGGGAAGGCATGTCTAAAGCGAAAGCAACATACTCTATAATGAGAAAAGAGGACATGTCTATATGAAAAGCAACGAAATCATCATAATGACACTCTATAACGTTCTAATCATCAAAATTATCATAAGAACGAATTTATGACTACCATGATTATAGGATAGTCATATCAATTCACAGTATACCAAGTTTGTATATACTACTCTAATCTGACACTTTATATCAAACTAATTAAGTTAAAAAATGTACCTGCTGACTCTCATTTGATTGTTCTGAACTTCGTTCCATGTTGGAGCTAGCTTCTTGACATGTTAGTCTTTTTAAAATCGCTTCAATTGTAGCTTGTTGTGATTCAACTATACTTTGAAAGTGTGCAATCTGTGCATCTGCTTCTTTGGTGCTTTGTTGAATTGCTTCATTTCTAGCATTCTTGGGGTCTTCGTCTCCAACCTTGTCCTTTCACATGCCTCGCCTGCTTACCCAATACTCGTTCACATATTTCCTTTTCTAGAAGTGGTTCACTCCCTTCTTGTGATAAAGTGGTTTTTAATTCCATCATTTCATCCTACACCATAATTACATAATAGTATAAATGTGTTCTAGGTTAAGAAAAAGTTCAACAATGAGTGTCATTACTTACATTTTTCGCTTTAGCTTCATCCATCCACCCCTTCTTCTCATTGGAATGTGTGAGTTGGAATAATTCATTATCACCTAATTCCTTGCCCTCTTATTTCTACACATTACAACCAAAATTATAAGTATGATAAAGTATTTATAAATATTATATAAAAAATAAGTATCATACCATTTTCTGCTTATAACGTAAAAATGTTATAGTTCCACCTCGATGAGTGAATGGAAGTTTATATCATGCCTTAGTATTTGCTTCAGATCTACTCTTAAAGTCTTCTCGTTCCCATTGATCACATAAACGAGCCTAATCTAAATCATGTGCCACTCGTTTGTCACGGTGTTTTCGTGCTTCATCTGGAGAATCATGCTTTTTATAGCCTTTGTGTAGTGAACAATGAAAATCTCTATACAATACACTCATCTCGTGATCAAGGTAATCTTGTATCAAAGGTTCATCTAAGTCTAGAATGAAGTAGTTCTAGCGTTAAGAAATAAAATAAGTTAGTTTATACTTAGTCTAAAACAAACATAGTATTTCCTTAAAACTAAACTTAAATAACTTATCGAAAGTCTACCTACTATCTCCCTTTTCACCTTTTTGGATACATCTGACGAATGTTCACATTCAAGCGGTACTATCGCTCGTACCTCTTTTCCAATTTGAGAGTTTAACTTGGAAGAGTCCTTACAAATCGGTTTTCTATCTTCAAGCTTAATTTTAATTAGAATAACACCATTTGCTTGGACATATTTCTCAAGTGCAGCCCCTCTAGTCAATCCTTAACTTTTTTTTTTTTGTACTAGAACCTACATAAGAAATGTTAATATTAAGACATCTAATATTATATGAAAACTAGAAGATTTAACATAGAAATGAATACATACTTTGAATATATTAATCTATGGACACTACTTCTTGCTCACCAATATTATTTTGATTAGAATTGTTTGATTGGATCACATTTGAAGATGACCTACTACGATTTCCCAGTCCAAGATTTCTTGATGACATCCTACAAAATATTTTGATGCATAAATATAACTATAAACATAAAAATAAATGAACAATCAAAAGGTACAATTCAAATATATGCATAAATAAAACCATAGTTAGTGATGTATAGCCTTGGTAGTATGCTTATAAGTCACTAGATATCATAATCTTCATCACTCATTGACTCATCGCTAGAAGTAGCCGCAATCAAAGTCTTCTTCATCAACCAATGCTTCATCGGTTGATGCTTCTTCATTACTTTGTGTAGTAAAGTCTTCTTGGTCTCCAATTATCGAAGGTTCAACATCTTCTCTATTAAAAATTTGTGAATCTAGATTATCTTCATCTCGAGGATAACATATGAATATGGTTTCATCTGATGTTACTTCTACTTCATTACTTTCTATTTCTGGAATATCCCATACATGTCTTAGTTGAATTTGTTGAACTATTTTCCAATCTTGAGCAAGTTTGTAACCATCTAAGTAAAAACTTGTGTTGCTTGACTTACAAGGATGAAAGGCTCATTTTTGTACCATCGGTTACGAGTATTTATTGATGTAAAGCCATCAACTATGTTAATTCTATTCTTCCTTAGACTAGTATCATATCATTCACACCTAAAAAGCGCAACTGCCTTCATGCAAATGTATTGTAGCCTTATAATTTCATGTAGTTTGCCATAGAAAAGGATTTGCACTGTTTCATCATCACCTAACACCATTACTCCACTATTCTGAGTGGTCCGACGATTATCACGATCTTTAGTGTGAAATCAAACTCCATTTGCTATACACCCACTATAAAAGCAAGCATAATCATTTGGACCACAAGCAAGGACATACAAATCATCGGATATGGATTTATCACAATGCAATTTTTGGGCCTAATAACAAAGGCAATGCTTAAATGTAATAAAAAATTGTATAACACAAGATACGACCATAAAAATGACATACCTTTGCTTTGAACCAATTACGGAATTCTAATTGTTGTTTCTTATGTAAATCACCATGTCCATTACTCGACTCATAGATTCTCATATGCTCTCTATGTTTTGCAAGTTCGTGTAACTTTTTAGTCGTCATATTTAAAATATTAAAAATAAATATAAGTAAAACGATACATATTGGATATAAGGTTCCACTTCATCACAGTTGTTTAGAATATACCAATGTGATTTTTCTAACTTATCAAGGGTTAGTTGTCGAAATAGGGCACCACCCAACCATCTTATGTGTTGGGAGAAAATGGATAGACCACAATTGTTGATCTCCTCATCATCAATGTTATCATTATTTTGATCCCCTCTATTAAATACATAGAAGGTACAAAATTTCAATGTCACGTAAATACATAGAACAAAATTTCAAGGATTCATTTATGACATAAACTTCTGCAATTTAACCCTCAGTTCGAGCTTTTTGTTTCTAACATATTATTTCAAATATCACAAACTACTGAGACAACATGAATGAAATTACATGTGTTGGAATCCTATACCATAAAGTAATAGCAACAAAGAATTCACATACCTTTCAATTGGATACATCCAACTATATCCAACAGGTCCAACAACTCTTACTTCCCACAGTAAATGAACATCTAAATGGACCATCACGTCAAAAAAAAACTGGCAGGAAGATCTTTTCCAACTTACATAAGATGAATACTATATCATCTTACATTTTGTCTAGTTCTGATATGCTCAAAAAAATTTTACACAGAGCATGAAAGAAATTTGACAACTCCGATATAGTTTTTGAAATGTCCTTAAGTAGGATAAGGTCAAAAGTCAATTGGGAGAAGTCTTTGTAATAAAACATGACAATTGTTGGATGCAAAACCATTTGGAAACTTTAAAAACTTCTAGAAGGTACAAAAGTCCACTTTTCAATTGCAGTTAACATGTAGGAAGCATGAGGCTTTACACGTCTATTTTCAATCTCTTGTATGTGAAGCTCCTTTCTTATTTTCAAGTTAGCTAGATTCTCATGAGCTTTAATAGTGTCTTTAGTCTTTCATTGATGTTCAATATCGTACCCACCAAGTTATAACAAACATTTTTCTCAATATGCATCACGTCGAGTTTATGACGGAGTTTATGGTTTTACCAATAAGAAAGATTGAAAAAAATATTTCTTTTAGTCCAATTATGCTCCCCATTTGTCCTTTTTCATTTGATATCACATTTTTTAGGATGTTTGCTTAACATTGGAAAACTTATACAATTCAATTGATTTATAATATCTTGTCCATATAGCTTTTTTAGAGCTACTCGCATTTCTTGTTTTCCATCATGTTGCCTACTTTTACGCCATGCATGTGTTAAAGGTAGATATCGATGATGTTCTATATAACAAATTTTACTTTAGTCCCATTGAGGTTGTATCAACATTACAAACCAGGCATGCTTTATAACCTTTTATCCTCCAACCCGATAAATCATCATAAGTTGGAAAATCATTTATTGATCACAACAATGCAATAAAGGGTTGAAAGAAATAAGCACTAAAACTATCGTACGTTAATACCATCCACCTACAACTCATTTACCTCATCTATCAGTGGTTGTAAGTAAATATCAATTTCTTTATCATGAGACCATGGACCAGGGATGAGTAAAGATAGTAAAGTGAATGGTGCTTTCATACACTTTCAAGGTAGCAAGTTGTATGGAATGAGTATAACTGGCCACATGATGTATGATGTGCTCATGTTTCCAACTAGGTTAAACCCATCAGAAGAAAGTGCTAATATAACATTTTAAGTGTCTGAAGCAAAACAAGGATACTGGTCATCAAAATATTTCTAACCCTCAACATCAGCAGGATCTCGAAGTATGCCTTTAGTTTCACACCTCTTATCTTTATGCCACCTTATATCCTCTGTGGAATGTTTTGATAGAAATAATCTTTGCAACCTTGCCTTTAATGGAAAATATTTTAACACATTATGTGGAATTTGTTTCCCATTTCTATCATTTAACCGATATCTAGACTCAAGTAATGCATAATCTTTCCAAAATAAAGCACAATCAAATTTGCACACATGAATTGATTCCTATCCCATCCCTAGGTCATTTAATCTTTTCTTAGCTTCATAGTAAGAGACAGGTAGCTTCATACCATCCAAAATACTTCATTTAATAATTCAAGCAATATATCAAACGATTAGTCGCTCCAATGGTTAAGCACCTTAATGTGCATAAGTTTCACTAAAAAATTAAATCAACTGAACTTTAGACATCCCGAATATAACTCCTCTTCTACTTCAGGAAACATTCCACTTATTTTATCAAACCCATCTTGCTCGTTTGATTCTCTTGTAGTTTCTTCAAACATTGGTCCATGTAGATCATGAATCATCTCTAGCATCTCATCATCCATAGTATGATCTCAAACTCCAATGTTTTCTCTAACATTTACATTCTTTTCTGTAAGATTTACATTTTCTTCTCTATATTCATTTGAATTGGAAAATCTTTCACCTAGAAACCTCAAATTAGATCTCAAAAATGGAGAAAGATCAATAGTATTTCCATGGAATGTCCATCGTCTATAAGTCGGTTACATACTATATTTATGTAAATGACGTTCTACCACAACTAATCTATTCCAGTTCATGTTCCCACAATTTGAACAAGGACATCTTATTCTTTCCTCTTCGTCTAAAAAATTAGTTGCAGTTTTGATAAAGTTAGCAACACCATCAAAATATTCATTAGAA
>JBBPDI010000023.1:13406301-13420729 GCA_037974545.1 Cucumis variabilis
TGCTCTTCAACTGATGAAGAAGAGTTTCTGGCCGCCCCGTTTGAAATGCATATCTCACAATTGGAGCAAGATCTTCCCCATTCCCACTTAATGTTGCAAACACCAAATCTTCTGTACTTTCCCCATTCTCTGCAGCATTTCTCCTTTTTGGCTTGACCTCCATAATTAAGATCAACTCTGCAAAAACATACGCATAAAGTATATATTTAATACATCAACTATATCCTTTGCAAAAATTAACCTCAGTTTCGCAAAGCAAAAAATGCTACAATGAGAGTGAAGAATTGATACTCAATCAACGCTCATTCCAGAAAGAATCACTAACAAAAAGTCTCTTAAGCACTTGAGCACCTAAGATGAGGAGGCCTTAAAAAATTACCCATATACCGTCAATTACAAAGAAAGTGGAGTTGAAGGAATTTCAACTACGAGAAATAAATGGAAAAACGAGAAGAAGATGAACTATTTCGCTAGCTACATGAGTCAGCTCGTGAAGTTCTTTAGGGCACACCTCCAAATCCAAATCCAGTCCAAATCACCAATAAAAACTTAAAAGCACAAAATTAAAGACAGATTCGTTTCATTTCAAATAAGACACTACAAAAAATTTCTCCAATAAACAAACACAACGATACCAGAAGCAACCGGCTAACAGACCTTCAATGGAGAGTTTGATCAAGCATAGAGAGGTGAAGACAGAATGAAAAACAGCGAGATGGCCATCACTGCTAATGTGAAGTCAGGAAACATCATCGGCCTCCGATCAAGAGAGGCGATAACTACAGGGTAACCTTCCAGTGAAAGAAAGGACTTCCAGCTCCGGCTTAAACAGGGAACAAGAGAGCTCAAAAGAGAGGGAATTCGAGTAGGATGAAACGAGGTCAGGTATGGAGATTCAACCTTCAGCTAAAGGAAAGTGAAGAGAAGGTTGAGAGAGGGAGAGAGAGAGTTTTAAGGAGAAATGGAGAGGAGATTTGGAGGTTTCTGCTGAGAGTGCCAGAGCAAGGTTGAAGACGAACATGGGGCGGCAAGTGTTTTATTCGAAAAGGTTCGTAAATATATCATGTTTTAAGGCTAAAAGTGTAATTGTCATAATTTTTGGTATAAAATTAGGTAGCTATATATCTATACGTGTATCTTCATAATAACATTTATTAAGAAAATCCTATAAGGATTTAGAAACATATAAAACAGCTTTCCTAAAACTACCTTCAATAACATTACATTGATAATTATATATAAATTGAAACAATTAGGACAAATATGAATATGGTAGATGGTATCAAAATAATCCAATATATTTCATGTGTTTACAGTAAATATTTGTTATTATAATCGTATATGTTGATGATTTAAATATAATTTGAAACTTCTGAAATGCTTTCATAAAATATCTTAACAAATAATTTGAGCTGAAGAATCTCGAAGATACAACATTTTGCTTTGACTTACAAATTAAGCATTTAGCATATATTTATCTATTAGTCAACTTATACAAGGATTTTACATGAATATTTCAATACAAGTTTGTTTACTAAATGTGAAGAAAGAAACATTTCGACCTCGAAATGATATGAAGAACTTCTACGTGCAAAAGAACCATATCTTAGTGAAATTGGTGCACTTTTGTATCTTGTTAATAATGCAGATACCAGATGTTACATTTTCAGTAAATTTATTAGTTAGATACAATTCATCATCAACAAAAAAAACATTGGACTAGAATTAAACATATACTCTGTTATCTACGAGCAACAATTGGTATGAGTTTATTTTATTCAAATAAATCAAATTTTTATTTAGGATCCAAGATTTTTTTTTCTTTTAAAAAACTCATTTTTGTAAAAAAAATTGTTTAAAATGCATGGGAAAAATAGTTTAGAGTAACTTTCAATCACTTTATTTTTTTTCAAAATAACTTATTTTTAAAATTGAACACCTGAAAATCTAATCAAAACACACCATTAGTTGATTCTATAATCTTTTTATATTTATATGATCCACACAAAGATAGATTTCAAATAGGTTATCTATTCACATGGGAAGGAATCGTTATATCATGACGATCGGTGAAATAGACAATAACAATCACTTGCTCAAATCATGCTGAAATTCTTGCAATACACAAGCCAAGTCAAGAATGTGTATGACTAAGATCAATGACTCAGCACATTTGTGAAATATGTGACTTGTCTTCTTGTAAAATTCTTCCAACAATACTACACAAAGACAACACGACATATATAGCTTAAATCAAATGATGTTATATTAAAGAAGATAGAACAAAACAAATTTCACTAAAGTTTTTCTACACTCATGATCTTGAAAAAAAAAATGGTAGTATCATTGTACAACAAATTTATTCAAAAGATAATCTAGTAGGCTTATTTACAAAATCATTATCTACTGCAACCTTTGAAAATTTGGTGCACAATATTAGAATGCAGCGACTCAAAAATCTCAAGTGATATTTCCATGAGGGGGAGTGAATTGTACTTTTGTAAGTGTATAAATTATATGAAATATGTCCTCTTTTTTCTTATTTTCTTAAGTTATTATTAATTTATTTTATTTATATATTATATTCAATTATTTTAATATTATATTTTTTTCAATTTTTGTGTTTTGATTATGTCTCATTTTTAGGAAAAAACTTACTCTAATTGTTTAATTTGTATAATTGAATTAAATATATTTTAAGAAGAGAACTTTTTAAAAATAGTAGATTTTACAAAATATTTACAACTTATAGCAAATTCTATCACTGATAATCGTTGATATGCTATAGTGATAGGTGATAGAATCCAAAATTTTGTTATAGTTTGTAAATATTTTAATTTATTTTGCTATTTTTAAAAATATCCTTTTTAAGAACTTATTTTATATTATTTTAAGTAAATATCTATTTATGTCACTGTTTTATTAATAGTTTGTTCAATAAAAAAAATTGAAGAAATATTCATAAAATTCAACATCAACATTTTCCCTCACATCAACCATAATTTTTTGCATTACCATTTTCAAGTATGACAAAATGAACCAAAATATATACAAAATATAATAAAATATTATAGTTTTTTTACCATGGATAGACCAAAATAGGCTATTATTTGTGTCTACTTATATCATGACCAATACAAATAATAGTTTATTTTGGTATATTACAAATAGATTGTTTTATTTATAAATACATTTAGAAGTGTCCTTAAAATAAATTTTCATTTGTGCATCATTTTCTTTTCAAAAGCTTTTGTAATGTCCAGACTCGAGATTCAAACCAATTTTGGAGCTATCCCCACAAACCAACAAGGATCCTTTTAACATACCTTGTCTGCATTCACATGCACCTTAGAAGAATTTTCAGGAGGTCATCCAACATAGAATTATTCAAAGCTAATGAAGCATGCTTAATTTTTGAGTTCTTGATTGAGCCACTAAAAAAGAAGGTGCATCTTGTTGATATAAATAGTTAACTTTCAATTATTTTAAGTATTTCTTAACCTTACTTTCATGTTTTCATGATCTCTCTCATTCAGAGTGATATTAGTTTATTATACATGTACCCTTCTTAAAGTCTAAAGGTTACAATTTTATTTTTTCACATTCATTGATTTTAACTAATAAAGTTTTTATTTTAATTTTATATAAATTTTGTAGAAATTGATGGTTATTTGGGAGACTAGAACATAATTAGGATTACAAAGAATTTAAAATGTGTTAGAATACCTAAAGAATAGAGAAAGAAACACAATTGGAATAGTAAAACGTGAAAATGATGAGAAAGAAAACTGAGTTGAAATCGGTGAAAATGAGATGAATTTGATATAACAAATTAAAACAAAAAATGCTTATTCCAAACATAAATTTTGGATAACATTATTTGTACTTGAATAGGATTGTAGGAAACATAGGCCTTTGTTATTGTCAACTCGCAATGGTAATTTAAGGTATTTTAAAGGTTAAAAGACAAAAATATTCATTTTAAATTCCCATTGAAATTTCCGAAATATTACAAATTATAACAATGAGAATGATACAAATTGCATTACATTTTAAGTGGGGAAATTAGGAAAAATCTTAACCCAATTCCCAACCAAAAACCATTTCAATCAAATAAAGACAAAATACACTTTTTTTTTAATCACTCAAATGTTGATGTGTCCCTAAGAGTAAAATAGTTTTTAATTTAGTTTTAAACTAACGGGATGTTTAATACTGACATGAATATGATTAAAAGTCTAATTGGTGAAATCATATAATTAATTGACTTGTTCAAAACATTAAAATATTTCAAAAGGCTTTAAATCATAAATCACAAACGTGAGAGACCTAATTAGTTTCTATTTTTTTAAATCACATTTTTTTCAATATCTTCACAAATCACAAACGGCTCTTTTGTGTCTAATGGATGTTAGAAAAGAAAGAAAGAAATCACAAAGCAGCCACGTTATCAAGCCATGCCAAGTTGAAAGAGGATTCAATAGATAAATAAAAAATTCAAACATTTTTACGATTTAGTTACAGAGAGGTTATTTACAACAAACTTGTGTCCTCTCACACAATTGCAATGCATTTACTTTATTTCTTTATTCATTTATTTTATTCCCAAATCAAGAGATCACAATTGTATATATGTATTTTTTCACTCCCAATAATTAAGAGAAAATGAGAGAAAATATTTCACATAAACAAATTATCTCAAACCTTAATTTCTCTCTTTTCTTATTTATCGCAATTTATATAACACCATGTGAGCAAATAATAATAAAAATAATTATTTTTATTGTTTGTACATAGATAGATATATAAGAATATGAATGGATTAGGTGCACCTAAAAATCTATCTGATATTTTTATTTTATTGGAAGTTAGAATACTTGGACACTGTTTGGTAACGAAGGGTGGAGCTATGAAGAGGCAATAAAAAAAAAGAAAACTAAAAAAAAAAAATGATATTGCTCTGGTGAATATGTTTGAGCTAATTTATTGTAGGCACCAACTTCAACACTAACCGGTGTTGTTTTATTTTTCTTAACAAAGAGGGCACCTTAGGGCCCATTTCAGAAGTTTCATTATCCTTCTCTCAAAAGCCCATCCTCCCCTCTACGTTTCTCGGACCCCTCTTCTCTATCAAGTGTTAGTCTCTATTTCTTTAATTCTCTCTTCCTCAATCTACCCTCTTCTTCCTCACCCTACCACGTCCTCTACTTCATCCCTCCTTCATCATCTTCTTCTCCGCTTGACCACATATCTTCTTCCTCACCCTAATCTCCTTGTTTTCTATATTATGCATGGAAATTAAATTCATTCCTACAATTCAACGAATAATTGAGAAATTTTTCTGTTTCCATCCTTTCAACGTTCAGGGCACCACATTATTTCTGCACCTTAACATTGCTGACTTTTTGGTGAGCTTACCATTTTAAAATTTGTGTTGTTTCAACTTTCAAATTGAGTTTTGAAACTTTGAGTTTGTAACATGCAAACATAAGTTATGTTGACGGTTCGATTTAAAAGCTAAAATTACATCGAACCGAAAAATACAAAAAAAAAATGTAATCAAAGTTATCAGTTGGTTTGTCAAAAGAAAAATAAAAAAAGAAATCAAACTGCATGCATTTGATTTCGGTTCGGTTGCAGTTCGGTTTGTCAATCGATTCAATTTTCAACTATTTTTTAACACCTCTAAGTTATATAAAACCTCTCTTCTCATCCAATTAAATATATATAATGAATGAGACATTTTTAAAAATAGCAAAATAAATTAAGATATTTACAAGCTATAGCAAAATTTTGGATTCTATCAATGATAGTTTTCTATCACTATAGCATATCAATGACTATCACTGATAGAATTTGCTATAAGTTGTAGATATTTTGTAAAATTTGCTATTTTTTAAAATTCCCCTATAATGAATTATATATTTAATATTTTCTCACCTTATTAAATAACTATTTTTTTCAAATAAATTATACATATCAATACCAATATATATATATATAGACATATAGGTAGGTAGGTATCACTACAAGAAATAATATATTTCCAAATGCATAAATGAGCTCCCAAGGACATTGGAAAAGCGTCTCTCGAAGCAAGACAACACACCGGGCACCGTGTTAGGAGAAATGCGTTGAGAGACGTATTCCCAACACAGAAGCGGACCAATGTCGGGAAAGGG
Organism: Cucumis variabilis; assembly: GCA_037974545.1. Taxonomy (NCBI): domain Eukaryota; kingdom Viridiplantae; phylum Streptophyta; class Magnoliopsida; order Cucurbitales; family Cucurbitaceae; genus Cucumis; species Cucumis variabilis. The sequence continues at coordinate 13,412,484 of JBBPDI010000023.1, forward strand.
TTATTCCTGACGCTAGTCTGGGCGATGTCGGGAAAGGTTTATTCCCGACGTCTCTCATCTTGCGTCGGGAGTGCCACTTTCCCAACGCTTTTCTTTTAGCATCAGGGAAATTGGGCACAAAGCCTGACGCCATATTGCGTTAGGAGATCATATTTTTTTTCTCTTTTTTTAATTATTTATGACCAATTTTTATTTATACTATAGTATGTTTTGAGTTTCAATTCGATTTTAAATTTCATATATTTTTCAGACAGAAAAATGAAATTTTCATTCATATTATTTTTTAACAAACAGAATTTGATTTTGAAGTCTTTCTCTATTCTAACAATTACATACTATTTTTTCTAAAACAACTACATAAAAAAGAAAAAAAATCACCTGTCATTGGCTCGAACACCATTTCCAACAAGCCTACACCTACAATGACATTAAAATAAAGTATATATTATTTGAAATAAATTTCTTTATCATGAATAAAAAAATAACTAAACTTTTCAAAAATACATACCGTAAGTTTACGGTCCTCTGTTTGCCCGAGTAATTTCCTCAATCATCTTTTTCATTTCTTTCATTTGTCGGTCGTGCATCTCCGACATACTTCTTTGTTCTTCAAGCATAAGTCGTTGTAATTCTTCAAGTTCTCTTATTTGGGATTGCATCATCTCTCACTCATGCATTTCTTGAGTTGATGAACTCGATGAACTGCTACCACCCTTCTACGACATAGGCTTGGAGCCCAAACCAAGACCTTTTAAGTAGCTCTGTCGTCTCCAAAATGATCTCGCGTATCTTGTCTCTGAAGAGTGGTTGAGAACGTTCTCGTGTGGATTGGGACTGGAGTTCCAACATTTGATTCTGCACACAAAGTTTTAAGTTATAAACTCACAATTAAAAATAGAAAATAAAACAAAGTAACTCATAAACTTACATGTGCGTCCGCGGCCACTTGTGAAACAAATTGGTCACTCCTATTGGCATGTGTTTCTTTAAAAAGGTCCACACGTCCCACTAGGTCCATACATCCCACTAATTGACCTTGTTCTTCAACAAGGTCATGCTGTAGTTATAGGAATGACTTGGACCTGCTATTATTGTTGTAAGGCTGTTTCACTCGAGCAGCCTTGTTGGTTCTTGATTGCTCTTACATGCAAATAATAAAAATGATACATGCAAACAACAAAAATGACTTGTTGCTGAAGGAACATTAGAAGATGTAAATCACCCAAAACTGTCGAGTCAAGTAGTGATCGCAGAGGAAGTGTCAATCTTCCAAACGATTCACCAATCTATTCGGTGGGTTAGCACATACTTCTTCAGAGTCATTGTACTTCTTAAAATGCCTATGGTAGTCTCCCATGAACTCAACATTTGATGCTCAACTCGATTAAGTCCTTGATATGTGAAATCAAGTACGAACAATTGCTACAAAGGAAAGAACATACAGATTAGGTTTATGTATATGTAGGTTTAACACATATGTAAAATAATTAATAAAGAACATCAACTATAGCCCAATTAAGGCAGCAGACTGAAATGTATCTCGCGTTAATACATCGATGGTGTTACTGAACCAGACAGAATGTGGCAAGATTGGCTTCTCCGCTTCTGGGGCGATTGAGATTAGAGTCTTACCATTCTTCTGAACATATCTCTCCAACTCTATGTTTTGAAAGTGTTGATGTCTCCTAGGAGTGGGAGTAGGTTAAAGCCATCTAAGAAAATAGAACACTATCAGTGGGAACCCATGTTATAATAAAGTGTCATAAAAGTAATGGGATTAACCTGAAGTGTCACCCACCTAGGACAATCCACCCACGTTAGTTAGATCCTCATCGAACTCCAGAAACAAATTATCTGACTTTAACATAGTACATGTACACACAAAAACCAAAATTGAACAAATGAGAACATTTCTACCTTAAATATAAATAATAAGAAATATGTGGATATAAGTGGTTCGTCATGATTAACCGTCGCTTGTTCCGCTTTGAGGTGATAATTGTTCATCATCATCTTTTATGAAGTCATCAACGGCATGACGCAAAATCGATATTTGCACCATTGTAGGATTAGCAACGTCAACTCTACAGAGAGTGTCATCCTCAATGTGTTCATCCACACAATGTTCAACAACGATTTTCAATATATTCAATTGTTCATTCTCAACATCTTCTACTTCAGGCACATCCCATATATAAGTTTATTTTGGACCACTTGAACAACTTTTCAACGAGTACCATTTTTTGGGTCCTCAAGGTAAAATACTTAATGTGCCTGAATCACGAGAATGATTGGTTCTTCAGCGAACAAAAAATGCAACGTGTTGATTTATTTGTAGCTTAATTCTACGTGTGTCTTATGACTCTTGTTCTTATCAGTGTCAAATCATCTACACTTGAATAGTCAAACATGTTGTTCCAATAGATATTGAACGTCCACCACTTCATCTAAAACACTGTAGAAATTATTGTTCGCACTTCCATTTCCACTGTTTTCACCGTCTATCAAGACTCCACTATTTTGCATAGTGTGTCAGAAATCACGCTCTACTGTGTGAAATTGTACTCCACTGCACCGACAATGCATTAACTATAAGAGCGAATATTAAATGACGATCCATCACAAGGAAAAAGAAATCATGAGAAAGGTTTTCTCTTTCACGCATTTCTAGAACCTCAAATTTATGTACATCAATATAAATAATTGCAAAATAAGATTTATCAATTCTCAAATTCATGGACGATATATACCTGAGCTCTGAACCAATCAAGAAATGCTTGTTGATGTTTTTTATATAAGTCAAAAGCGCTTTGAGCTTGACGACGTATCAACCTCAAGTGTTTTCTCAAGTAGATAAGTGTGAGGTTAATTGTATGCTGACAATAAAAAAGACTGAAAATATTGATGAGTTTGAAATGCGTACTTACGGTAGTCGACTATTTCAGCTACATTGTTGAGGATGTACCAATGTGCAAGCCATTTTTCTTCCTATGATAGAGTGTGCAAAGTTGACACCCCTAATGGTCGTACTTTCTACACTAACACTCCAAACTCACCAATTACCTTTTCATCGAAATACTATCATCATTTCGATCATCTCTAGTGAATCGAGTTTCAATCCTACTTATATATCTCGAACAAAATGTTCCTAATTCAGTCATCACATATGCTTTTGCAACAGACCCCTCAGGATGTGCTTTGTTTTAGACAAATTGTTTTAGTTACGTTTGCAAACTTCTTTTGATGGAATACATTCAAGTGTAACTAACCAAACCAGAAACTTTGATTTCATATAGTAGGTGTGGCAAGGTTTATCATTATGTCAAAGAAGGCAGATGCAAATATTATTTCCAATTTACACAATATGATTATGATATCTTATTGCAATTGGTCCAAATCACTTATTCGTATCATTCTTACGCACAAGTCACAAAAAAAACCACACAATTCAATAACAGCGGTGGACATATTTTTTAGTAGATATGCTAGAACATCAATAGGGAGAAGTCGATGTAGAAAAATGTGATAGTTGTGTGCTTTAAGACCTGATATTTTCCCGTCTCTGTCATTCACACATCGTAAAATATTAGAAATGAATCCATCGAGGAACTTAACTGATTTCAGATACTTTCAAAATGCAACTCGCTTGCTACTAGTGAACATGTATGTTGCATGTGGCTTCATAAAACTATTACAAACTTTGATTAGGTGTAAATCTTTTCTTATTTTTTGGATCTTGTAAGTCCAACCAAGCATTATATTTGTGGTATCTTTCATTTTTCTTCGATATTCAACAACGTACCAATCAAGTTGTCACAAACATTCTTTTCAATATGCATTACATCCAGTTCATGACATAATATTAGTTTGGACCAGTAAGGAAGTTCAAAAAAGATACTTCTCTTAGTCCAATTGAGAGCTCGCTTTCTTTTGTTATCTTTCAATAAAAGATGCTTACTTATAACTGGAAAATCCAATGAAACTAGTTGTTCTAAGATATCATGTCTATCCATTACAATTGGAAGAACTCTACGCTCTACCTTTTGATCATGTAGCTTACTTCTACGCCAAATGTGGTTCTCTAGAAGATAACGTTGATGTCTCATGAACGATTTATCTCTCTTATTCCGAATGACGATTCATCTCTCATGCATATGGGACATGCTTAATACCCTTTTGTACTCCACCTGAATAAGTAACCATACGTCGAAAAGTCATTAAGTATCTACAACAAGGTTGCATACAATTAAAAGAACTAATCAGTAACAAAATCATAAGTAAGCACACCAAAAGTACATAATTCTTTCAATTCCTCAATCAACAGTTGTATGTAACCATGAATTTCCCTACTAAGAGATCTTGGACCAGATATGAGCAATGACATGAAGAAGTTAAACTCTTTCATGCATTTTCAAGGTGGAAAATTATAAGGAATTAACATCACATGTCACATATTATACGAGGTACTCATATTCCCAAACGGATTAAACCCATCTGAAACTAATTCCAAACAAACGTTTTGTGAATCTGAAGTAAAATAAGAAAATTCTTAATCAAAATGCTTTTATCCCTTTGCATCAGCTGGATATCTGAACACATCTTTTATTTCGACTCTTTATCTTTATGTCATCTCATGTTAAACGAGCCTTCTTACGATACAAACAAACGATTTAATCTCAGTATTAATGAAAAGTGGTGCAATACCTTATACGAAATTTTTTTTCCTTTGTTAGCACTAACCTTGTACCAAGACTCACCACAAGTTGAACAATATTGTAAATCGCCAAATTCCTTCTAGTACAATACACAGTCGTACTTACATGCATGAATAGTCTTCGTTTAGCTTCGTAGAATAAAATAGGAATAGTAGTACTTACAGTGCAATACCTTATACGAAAGTTTATATTATATGAAATATAATATGGTTTAAATTTAAATTTAAATTTAATTTAATTTAATTTATTAATATATATTTAATTAATAGAATAACTCCGAAGTGAAGGGAAAGGGAGGGAGTTATTTGATAACTTCCCCCTTTATCTATCTTTTTTTTTTTTTTTTAAAAAAAGGATGGTTAAGATACAAGCTTGAACCTCTCTGCGATTTACGATCTTTCTACTTTTTTTAAAAAATCTCTAAAAAAGTTTTTCCTTTCACCAAACCAAATCACAGAAGCCCACAATTCTCAGTTGATTTTCACCTTGAGAATAACAATGAAGATTTCATGGTGTTCTTGGGAGATTCAAGGAGTTCTTGGTAGATTCTACAAAGATTAGTTTTTTTTTCTTTCCTTTTTCTCCTTAGTAGCATGTTTAGGCTTTACTTTTGTTTTCTTTGAATTTTTTTTGTTGTTTTTCAAATTGAATTCTATTAGCACATTGTTCATACGCTTCCACTATGGGAATTCCATTCCTTCACTTAACTATAAAAATATGTATGTACAAGTTCTTAAAAGGCTCTTCAGTTCAACAACCTTTGAATTTTTATTCATTTTGCCTTCAAGGCATGATTCATATACTGATAAAGAATTTTCTTCTAACTCATTTAGAAGTTCATTTTTTGCCACATCTCTCAATTCTATTTAGATTTATGCGACCTAATCTTAGATAATGCCAAGGATGAGTATTTTCTTTGATTTTTTGTCATGTTTTGAACAATTCAATGTTGAGATGATAGATTCTAATTGTCATAACATACATATAAATTACATTTTGATGTCACTGGACACATTTTGATACCATTCTTAAAAATAAACAATTTGTTTACATAAAATGCTATCCATTAAAATTGTTCCAACATACAAGGTAAAGAAAAATTAAGCTCTTTTTAATATTTGGAACTATATAAAGATTATTTAAAAAACAAGTAAGATTTATGGAAAAGTAATTTAACGATTAGAGACAAGTTTTCCACTCCCAAACCTTCATGATCTTCTCTCCAACCTCCAATTGCCTTCGGAAACTAATCACCTGTAAAGAAGACTAAACGTGATTAGTAGTCGCCGAATCAATTATCTAGACGAAATCATCATTCTTCACAAAACAAGTTTTCGAAATAAATAAATCATATTTACGTTCTTTTACTTTCTTCTTCTTAGTCAATTCTTATTCTAGTGTCCGTCTAGAATACAATGAAAACAGTTTCCTTTTGCAACCTTGGCCTTCTTGGCTTTGTGGAGGTATAAGTTTAGGCAACCTTTATCCCTTTTTCCACCCTTTGTTCTTTTCCAGCTTTTATTCCTAGAAGAAGAATTTTTAGACTTAACCCAGAGGTCACATCTTGTAAAAAATTTGTTAGAGATGGCAACATTTGCCTCCCTTTCTAATCCTTTGTTTTTCAACAAAGACTGGTAGGTCTTGAGTTGTTAAGGAGAGTCGTAAGGTTGTAGTTAATCTTGTTCATAACAGCACGTTACTACACAATTGTAGATAAGTTTTTGGAATAGTCTCTAGAATAAAGTTGATTTGACTAAACTCGTCAATAACACTCATTTCAACCATGTTGAATTGAACTATCATGTTGAGAACAGGTTCCCAAACAATAGCTCCCTCTTTCGTACGTGCATTGAAAATGAACTTGAGAGATTCCAGATTGAGTTGAGTGGACTTGTCTAAAAATCTAATGAAAGGACTCCATGATTTGTCATGCCATAATCATGCTCTCATTCTTTTTGGCTAAAATTCAGTTAAACTAGACAAGATGTAAACTTGGGCCTTGTCATTGGCCTTCGTCCATCTGTCATATGCATCACAAACTTTTCATGTTGTAGACGATCTAGAGTGGAGTACATTCCTCAGTCAAAATAAATTTGAGTTCTATAACCAACACAGCGCTAATAGTATTTTTCTACGTTTTATATTTTTCTCATGTTAATTTGTCATTACCAAAAAAGACATTACAGTACACTAGTCATTTTCTTATTGAAATAAACAGATTTACTCATGTTAGAATTTACATAACTCTTTTAACCCCATTCAAGTTTTAGCAAATAATAATGAAATACCCGTTGTCAAGATCTTCTTCTCACTGATTTCTCGAGATCTCTTTCTCTCTTAAGATCTGCGTGAAAAAATATGAGAATTTGAAAAAATAATCTGATCGAAGTGTTATATATATACCTTGCTTGAAAAGTTGGAAAAATAAAGGAAGAACAAAAATTATATTGGAGAATAGAAAAGGAAGATGAACAAAGTGAGAAAAATGGAACAAGAACTCCATTGTTACCCTGGAGAAGATGAACCCTGGAAAACAAACATGAAAAAAATTGCTCACCACGAAATAGGGACGGATCTATTAAGGGATCAGGAGGCACGTGCCCCCCCTCACATTCCTGATTTTTGTATTTTAATATTAATTTTGAAGTGTTAAATTTCAATATATATTAAATAATGCATTTTTTTAGTATAATATGCCTTTGGTATAGTGGTTGTGTCCCTCCTTTAAAATTCCACGATCATGGGGTTCAAATCTCTTTTACTATAACTAAAGAATGACAAATGAGAGCAACACCAAGTAGTGAAAGTGAGGAAATTAAGATAATTTTCGCACATGGATTACATAAACATAAGGCACTTTTTTAGAGTTTTGTTCTTTTATTTTTTTATCTTAAACCAATTTTCATTTCGACCCCTAAAAATGGGTCGAAATGAAAATTTCCCTAACTTGTGTTTGACGTTTTCTTAAAATTACAAGCTTATTAGACACAAGAAGAAATTTATACAAAAATTGAATATGTTATATACCTATTTGGCAAGTTCAAAAAAAATATGAAATTAAACCTAATAATATTTTATTCGTAAAGTCATAAACCCTAAATTGAAAGAAAACTATAAAAAAATTGGTTCCAAATAAAGTGTCGCTACAGGTTTACAATGCAAAGTGGTCGACGTTGTTCCCAAGAGGAAGAAAATAGAGTCTCACACCGGTTTTGATTTAGAGGGTGTGATTGAACACTCAACCTATGTTAAATTGGTTTGTAAATAAAAGATGAAGGTTGTGGGGGATCTTTTGTGTATGGAAGCATGCACAGTGTCACAATCGTAGCGTTTCAACCTTGATACGGACGATTGTGCAGCACTTGTTCTATCTCGATGAACAAGTCAGCCGATCAAAATCTGAAAGTTGCGGATAATGTTGACGTATTTTGTAACCTTCCTTCGCGTCCTTGGGAAATTTTATTTATAAAACGCGAGAAAGAATTAAAAGCATTGAAAACGACATTTAAGAAAGCATTAAAGACTGTCAGT